>PVJH01023801.1:0-34098 GCA_004026705.1 Nesogale talazaci | reverse complement strand
TCTCCAGGCTGTGAGATATGCTGGTCCGCCAGGGAAGCTTCATTCATCTGATTTCCTGAGAAAATGAAGCTGGCGGCCCTCGTTTGGCAGTGAAGAGCCTTTAACTATATTGACCTCTCTGGTCTGCAAGCTGTGGCTACGCTTCCTTGGTGCTGCTGTCTAGTCTGAGATCTGCCCCCCCCCACCCCCCCCCACCTGAAGGGAGAAGAAGCAGGGCATCAGAGGAGCAGGCCGGGCGGGTCAAGAGAGCAGCCTGCCTGCTCTTTCTTTAGCTGTGTCTCCTCCCCCCAAATTGGACAGACAATGGCTGAATCTTAGCCCCCAAAAACCTATACGTGAGCTTTTAGATGCCACACAGAGCCACTATCCATTGTTGTCCGCAGAGTCAAGGACATCTCTGAGGAATCCCCGAGTCCCAAGACTTCTCCAGGGTCTGGGTTGTCCCAGACCTAGCTAGCCCTGCTTCCCAGCGGTGAGCCATCCCGATGCAGGCAGGTCTGCTAGAAGACCCCTGCCACTTGGTCACCTCCTCTTTGCTCACCTTCTGGCTCTGCTCCTAATGCCTCTGTTGCTTGTGCCCCAGGAGTCGGAGAAGCTGGAGACAGTGAATGCCGAGCTGAAGGCCCAGATCGAGGAGCTGAAGAACGAGAAGCAGCATTTGATCTACATGCTGAACCTCCACCGGCCCACGTGCATCGTGCGGGCCCAAAACGGGCGGACTCCAGAAGACGAGAGAAACCTCTTTTTCCAACAGATTAAAGAAGGGACATTGTAGAACTTAGCAGCCTTGGTATGGGGGCACCTGGGGAGTCCTCACTGAATCCTCCCTTTAGACCTCAAGCCCTGAAGCTATTGGAGATCTGACTTCCTGTGTACCTCTAGGATCCCAGCAGCAGAGAGAGACCCACGGAGGCGGGAGGCCCAAGGTGACTGGGCTGGATCTCTCTGCTCAGCGCCAGAGCAGACTTTGGATTGGGGCAAGGGCGTGCGTGCCTTGACTCTGGTTCTCGGCTTTACCATACTGGCCATTAATCGATGCTCTGGGAGGCCCCTGGTTAGGGGCCTGCTGGCCTCTCATCCAGATTCTGCAGTCACCAGGAATCCCACCGTGAGGATTCATGCCGAAGAAGCACTTGTGCCTTGGGCGCGTGGGGCCACGGCCTCTGGTGCCACTGTCACTTGTCAGGGAAACAGAGAGAATGGCAGTCGGTGAGCCTGGGCTTTCTGGCAAAGATGCTGTTCGGCACAGGAATCGCTGTGTGCAAGGCAGTCATTTCACGACTAGGCATGGTGATGATGATTTGTTGTGCACAGCCCTGGTGTGATCTTTACAGGACTTTTCTCAGATCTGGTTTCTGAGCGTTTGGGGAGCTTATCACGCCGGGTGCTGTCTGTCTTACAAAGTGTCCAGGGGTCCAGAGGGGCTCGTCGGCCCAGGAGAACAGAATTCCCCTGTGGGCCAGCACCATCAGCTTCCTTTTCCTTGGTTGGCCCCCAGGCGTTAACGTGAAATCCACGGGCTTAGTGTCATTGGAAGTCCTCTGTTACAAACTCTGTAAGTCCTCATCACAAGAAGGATGCCGAAAGGAAAAACCACCTTCCACAGGGCCAGGATCGTCTGGGTCAGGAGGTGTTTGTGGGCCCCCAAAGCCAAACAGTTCCGTTTTCCTTTTCTTGTGGTCAAAAGCCATGGGTCAGCGGAGACACATCGGGAGCCAGGTGATGCCCAGGTGTCAGCGCTGCTGGCTGTTAGTGACCTTGCCGTTGTCATTTAGACGATTTTTAAAAGTCTGACTCAGAGCATTTGCCACTGTGAGAAGACACACTGGTCGCCAGGACGCGGGATCCTGCCTCACTGTTAACTGAACAAGTGTTTATTCCTCTTTCACGTCATCAGTACCCTTTTCTGTAAGATGTTACTTATTTATCGCAGTCCTCCTAACCTGTCAGTGTAATAAATATTGGAACTAAGATACGGCAGACAAGTGTGGTGCTGATTCTTTTAGACGGAATGGTCATGGAGGTTTAGGGATTCCCCTCTACTCCCTTCTCCATTTGGGGGTGTTTAATCTCAGAGGATCACCCTTTGTTCTTTGGAATGTCATGAAGTGAGATCATTGGCCTCAAAGGCACCCCATTGCCCCATTTCCCATCGACCAACTGTGTGGTGGTAGAATAGAATTTTGCAAATAAAATTGGATTTGCTAACTACCTCAACTATCAGTCACTGCGCATGTACAGACACTTCACATTCTGCCTGAGAACATCTCTCAAAGTATTAGTCCTTTGAATGCCATTGAAAAGCCCAAATGTGTGTGGGTCAATATCAGAAAAAAATAAGGTGGGGGTGGGCAGGAAGAAGGAAAATTGATAAGGTGGGTGTGATAATTTAAAGAAAAGCATTCTCCCAAATTGTGTGGAGTGCTCAGGCCATACTGGAACCCGCTGCTGTGAGATGGTTTCTGCCTCTGACCTCCTGGGTCCGCTTGGAACTGCTCTGGGACAGTCTAAAGGGTGTCATCTTTTCAGCAACTGCCTGCCATGGCTTTCTATGGAGTAGCTGGTGGACTCAAACCCCTGACGTCCTGGTCAGCAGTCAAGCACTTTAACCACAAGGCTTCTTCAGCAATGAAACCAGGCTCCTTTGCTCTTTGCTTAAGCCCACACATACAACTCACATGTCAGAAACGAACATGGACTGCGTTATTACCGACACTGTCAGAGACACCTCCTTCATTAACCATTAGAGTCATTCACACCTGTGGGGTTCCTTCGCCTTGGGCACTTGTGAGTGGATCTTTGACATTTTACTACCCGGGACGCAGGCGTCATAATTTTGCTGCTTTCATTACATACCAAAGATAGGTTCCTAATCTGAAGAGTCTGAGTGAGGCCGGTACTACTCACCCCTTCTTTTACAAAATAGCCTGTTTCACTCGTCTACCCTCTGGCAGAGTAGGGATAAGAACACCACACCTGTACAGGATTTAAGTACGGGGCTGAGAACCAACAGGCCAGTCGTTTAACTTTTTCAGTCTTCCGGGAAGGAAGAAGAGGCTCTCTGTCCCTGTAATGGTGTAGACTAGAGCCTCAGAAATACTAAGTTGTTACTCTGCTCTGTCCCCAGGGGCTCACTGTGGCTCAGACTCAGCTCCATGGAAGTGGGTTTGTTGGTTGCATTCTGGTGGATTCCACTCGGATGAACCCTCTCGGGACTGATTAGAAGTACCCTCTAGGATTTCCCAAATGGAATCTATATGGGATGAGACTGTCACGCCTTTCTTCTGAGGCCCGTGGGTTCACATCGCCACACTTCTGGTTAGCAGCCGAGCACGTTAGCATTGTGCCACCAGGGCTCCTGGGTGTGGGTGTGGGTGTCGCCAACTGTTATGAAACTCAAGACGATTTGTAGCTGCTGTGGACAACGATGGGTCTGCAAGGAAGGCAGATGTTGGGATGCAGAGTCGGAAGAATGACTCTGAGAAGTTACTGCTAATGGTTAGTTTAACTGAAAGTTCTTTTAATAAATGCAATCGACATACTTGCTTTCTGTCGTTGCCATGTTTTGATACTTTAATAATTAAATTTTTAAAGGATGATACGGACATATGTCGCGTTGTTTAGTTCACCTTATTGCATATCCAAAAGAGATGGATGAAAGGGGGATCCAAAAGAATAAAATTGGATGGACTTGGACCAGAATCAACTAGCCAGTCATCCAATGTGACCGTGTCCTTTCACTGAGCTCCGCCTGCTGGGGGAGGGGGGGTCCTCACAGCGGTGGAACAAGGAAACGCCACCCCACCCCCTCTAGCTTTACCCTGCCCCTCCTTTCCCTAAGATTGACCTGATACCCCTACACAGTAAAAATCTCTATCTCTCCCTATCTTATCTAAGCTTTAGCCATCCATCCATCTGCCTGTCCATCCATCCATGCATGCATGCATCCATCCATTCATCTTATTTATACTGTGAAGTATAACACATACAGACTCAGGGGAAAACCTGCAAAACACAGGTGCACAGCCCACCACCTTTGAGCAAAGCCCCCGTGTATGTGGACCCATCTTTGTTTAATCCCTGCTCTCCTTTTTGGCCTTGCAATAGTCCTCAGCATCTGCTTTGTTAAGTGTGAAACCATTTTGCGTAGTCTTTTCCCTTTGTAATAATGATGTCAGGGATTATTTGTCTTTGTGAGATTCACTCACTTTGGCCGAGCATAATGTCTTCCACCTCCATCCATGTCATGAGGTGTTTTGACAGTTTCAACTTTTTGGGGTTTTGGTTTTGGTATTGAGGCGCACACTCTCCCAGTGCATGTATGTACCACAGTTGATCCATTTGTGCACAGAGGGGCTCTTGGTGGTCTTCACCTTTTTGCTACAGTGGATGGTGCTCCAATCAACATGGATGCGCCTGTATCTGTTCGTCCTTTGTTCTTGGTGTCTTTGGGAGTAGAGGGATTCTAGGCTACTTCGATTCACATTTGTTGAAGGAAGCATAATACGTGGGACCAGACAAGCCTGAAGTCCTCCCAGCAGCACCTGAGTATTCTTATCTGCCACATCCTCCGAGTTAAAAGTTTAAAGGGTTTTTTTTTGTTTAACCTTGCCTGGGACAGGGTTTGGGGAATTGCATTTCTTTCATTTTCCACCAGGAGGTAAAATGCCAAGTATTTCCCATCATCATGCTTTGAGTCAGTCCTGGAATCACAAAACCAAACCTCCTGCCCCCAGCTGGGTTCGGGTTCACAGCAGCCCTACAGGGCAGAGCGCAACTGCTCCCTAGGAAAAGCATGTTTGTGGGAGCAGATGGCCTCATCTTTCTCCCACGAGGTGGAGGGTGGACTCAACCCCCCGACTTTCCAGTGAGCAGCCCCAGTGCTTACCTCTCAGTTCCATTAGGGCTCCTGCACTCAAACCCACAGCATGCTGCGCCTCTCTTCCTGATCCCATCTACTCTGCACAGCTTCGTCTTCTTCTCCATCTACTCTTGTCCTACGTCCCAAGCGCGATTTCCCCAAGATGAATCCTATGTTTCCAGACAGAGGAAAACCCTCAACACATACCGAGTGTGTCTGTTAAGGGGCCTTCTGTGCTAAGAACCCAGACACTTCCCTGTCTGACAAACACACAGAGCAAGATGTTCAGGAACCAATTCACACTAGAGCGAAAAGCCTGTTTATTGTTAGAACTCGAACAATAGCCAACATTTTTCACTTGTTTAATTGAGCTACAATGAACGCCTCAGACAATTCGATAGTTCAGTCATCTTAAGAAGGGTTGTGCAGTCATCATCTTTGGAACTTTTTCTTCCTTTCTGGACCCATTAGTGTTGACTTCTCATTCCCCCCACCCTCCCTTTCTGCGTCCCAGGTCAGCACTCCTTCAGTTCTGTTCTTCCTAAAGCCTGGTTTCCCTGTGTAGAAAAAGCACAAAGTAAGGACAAAATCCCTGGGGCGGTGGAGGGGGGATAGGCCTCAGCAACAATGCTCATATGAAACAACATCTATAAAAAAAGGACGATATTGAAAATTTAGATAAATTGAAGTGCATCCAAAGGGAAATCTAATGGCAAGACATTACATTGCCGTCTAAGTACAGCTGCTGTGAACCATTTTATAATGCTCTTTGTCTGGTATTGGGACTCTTTGTCTGGTATCAGGACTGTTCACATTCCAAGTCTGTGGGCAGTGGAGATTCACCATAGACTCAATCCACGGATGGACTCTCCATTTCCCAAACTGGGTGCTTAGAATTTAGCTACTGAGAGCCATTCCTTCCTTGGGGGTCGGGCTTAATTGTTTACAATCTTTGGATCACACAGACTGGAGGGCTCCTTCTAAGTGGACATAGCTGACTCCTCAGTCTGATAGCTTTTTTTTTTTTTGAAACACACCCTTAAGACCCCCAAGACACTATTTTTCCTGGCAGTTGGGTACCATCTGCTTCCTTTATCACATGCCATGTCATAAGAACTAACCTGTTCTATATTAGGGCTATAATCAAGGGAAAGCTCAAAATGCATTCATGTGACTATGGGTTCTCTATGTTCATGGTTCACTTTTGGACACATCTTTGTCATTTTATTGTACATCATGGATCATCCTTATGGGCATAAGATAGTCCTGCTGAGGATGAAACATACAACTTTCCTCCCCATCCACTCTCATGATCCAAATTCTACCTTACAAATCCAGCTAGACCAGAGGATGTACACTGGTACAGATAGAAACAAGAAACATAGGCAATCTAGGAAAGGAAACATAGGGAATCCAGGACAGATGAATCCCTCAGGACCAGTAGTGAGAGTAGTGGTACCAGGAGGGTGGAGGGAAGGTGGAGTAGAAAGGGGAAACCAACTATAACCTCCTCCCTGGGGTACAGACCACAGGGAAGTGTGTGAAGGGAGACATTGGACAGTGTAAGATATGACAAAATAATAATAATAATCTATAAATTATCAAGGGTTCATGAGGATGGGGAGCAGGAAGGGAGGGGGGAAATGAGGAACTGATACCAAGGGCTTAAGTAGAAAGCAAATGCTTTGAGAATGATGAGGGCAACAAATGTACAAATGTGGTTGATATACAATGAATGGGTGTATGCATTGTGATATGAGTTGTATGAGTCCCAATAAAATGATTTAGAAAAAAAAGATAACCCTGCACTAATAACATTATTATAGTCAATGTAGCTAACATACCAAATCAGGCAACATGCTTAATAATTTACGTGCAAACCTGATTAAAGTCATTATTAGGAGTCCCAAGGTGGTGCCCTGGTAGGGACCTAAGCATCTGGAAGAAAGGGGTTGAGTATCTTTACTACCTCCATGGGGACCCTGCAGAGACAGCTGCAGGCTGCCATAGCTCTGGTTGGTTATATGATCAAGCCAGACTCATTATCATGGCGTCAATGCTCACGGGGACCCCCTGTGTGTCTCCAAGTCTGTAACTGTGTATCGGAATAGGAAGCCAGTCTGTGTCCCTCGGAGCTGCTGCTGGTATTGAACTGCTGACCCTGGGGATAGCAGCCCAACACATAACCATGACACGACTAGGGCTCCTTAGGTTAGGAAGAGTGGATGACACCATACCATTTTTCAAAAGGCAATAACCAAGAATCCACGGCCATAATTTTACTTACTGTCTTGCTTCTGTCTCATTGAAAGGAGACCTGCCCCTTAAGGTTATACTGAAAACAAAAACAAACTCACTGCCAGCAAGTCCGTTCCGACTGACAGTGCCTAGAGGAGTGTGGTGCATGCATTTCATTTTAGTTGCACATCTCTGAAATCAGGAAAGCACTACAGTCACTGAGGCAGTCATGATGAGGCATCTAGGATTTCAGACATGGTGTATATACGAGAGTAATATGTGACTGGAATCTAAGTTTGAATATATATGTTTCAATATATATGTATATGTATATATATAACTCACTGGTTTCTTTGGTCATTTAAAACATGAACTTATCTGTGTGATTCCATCCTGCGCTGCTGTCTATAGCAACAGCAGTGCTTTACCTCCGTTTTCCGTCTCTCTCACATAAGTGCGTGTCCCCAAACCCATGGAAGATTTGATGGATAGGGACATGAGCCCCCTGAGGCCCCCAAACTACCTTTTTGGTTGTGAACTGAAGGCCAACAAAGATGACCACTTTAAGGTGGATCATGATGAAAGTGAGCACCAGTGATCTTTAAGAACGGTCCATTTAGGTGCTGGTGCAAAGGATGAACTGCATATTGTTGAAGCAGAAGCCAAGGATTACAAAGGCAGCCCGATTAAAGTAACACCGGCAACTTTGAAAATGTCTGCACAGCCAACGTTCTCCCTCGGGGACTTTGAAAGGACACCACCAGTGGTCTCACCATTGCAGTGTGGCCTGTAGATGTGAGTGGACAGCATGTAGCAACTATGGAGGAGGAGGCAGAGTATGATGAGGAAGAGGAGGAGTATGTGAAACTCTTAAGTATGTCAGGAAAGTGCTTTGCCCCCACTAGCAGTAACAAGGTTCCACAGAAAAAGGTAAAACTTGCTGCTGTTGCTGCTGAAGATGATGACGATGACAATGATGATGAAGATGAAGATTTTGATGATAATGAAACTAAAGAAAAAATCTATATGTGAAGTATAGTGAAGAAATCTATATGGAATACTTCAGCCAAAAATGCATAAAAATCAAACCAGAAGGGAAAAGACTCAAAACCATCAACAACAAGATCCAAAGGTGAAGAATTCTTCCAAAAACAGGAAAAAACTCTCCCAACACCAAAAGGCCCCAATTCTGTAGAAGACATTAAAGCAAAAATGCAAGCAAGTATAGAAAAGGCACATTGAACAGTCCTGGGCGCTACTGGTAAATTAAACCCAAAGATGGGAAGAGGAAAAGGAGAAACAAATATAGTCCATACTGAGTATCATCAACAATCCAGATTGAAGTCTTTTAGTTTAGTGTCAATCTCCCTTTTCATCCATGACCCCTTAAAGGCAAAGGCAGGAAGCAATCTCATTTAGCTTTCCCATCAATCAGTGTACCAAATTCTGCTCTTATATTTACCTCACCTTTCTGATCATGTTGATAACCTTTTGTGTCTCCTAGCTGTTCAATAAATACTTGAATAAACAAAAAAAACACGTGAACTTATCACAGAACCACTGGTTGTTTACTAGGACTAAACAAAGCAATGCCCCCCCATATTTCACAGATGAGGACTGTCAGGCTCAGAGGAGGCACTTTGGGGTCTTTGCAGAGCTGATCCAGCAGTTCACTGGGTAGAAATCCCTGTCTCAGGCATGGGAGGGACAAAGCAAAGGAGTTGGCCTGAAACAGATAGACTTAACAACCGGTTTTAGAACTCTGCAGAGACCAGCACCAGATGTACTCAACAGAGAAGTAAGTGGTCGCTGGGAAAATGCTTCATTGTCAGTGCCTGCTTTGGGATTTTGAATTTCTGTGAGATCAAAGCCCTCTCTTGCCTTATCTAAGCACTTCCAGACAAGCCTTCCCCAGAATGCTGCTTCCAGGCTTCTGTCTCTGACCTAAGCTCTCACTATAAACAGACCTCCTGCCTGAAGTGCCAGGCCCTAGTTCCCCACCAGTGACTGCTCCAGGTGGGGGCTGCCTCTCTCTGTAGCCCAGTGCTCTCTCAGCTGCACAATCAACTTCTGAAAGTCAGACTCTGAGTCATTTCTCCCACCACATCTTCTGGAATTTTCTCTGGTGTTCTGAAAAGAAAGTCTACCATCTACATCAGGAGGCAGGACCAGAGTTGGGCCCTGGCATCCCTGTTGCTCAGAGGACCACAGTCAGTGTCTAAAGCTGCTTTAACTCATGGACTGAGCCCAGTGATTCTGCAGGGAGGATGGAACATGCCAAAGACTTGACCCAAATTGGCCCGGTGAGGAAAACGACCTAAGAATAATGGACCCATAGCTCCAGAGAAGACCTGTGGAGGCAGTGGTGGTGGGGGATGGTGCTGTTAGGAGACAGAATGAATTACTTACTCCTGATCACTTTCCCCCTTGACTCAATGTGGGGAAATGACAAAAAGATCCCCTCCCACCCCATTGATTTCATGCTGTGCACTGAGACAGAAGTCGACACTTCTGTGAGGCCCTTAGTTACCTCTCAAGCTCTCCAAGTCTGCCCTCTGCTCCGAGGCTCACATCTCTCCTCTGTGAAGCTCATCAGATGAATCGAGAGAACTTGTTCAAGGTCAGGGCAAGGTGGGGTGGGGGTGATGGAACAGGATCCATTGGTACCAGAGTCAGCACTCTCCCCCGACACCGTGTACTTTTCGTACTTCGCCTGAGAAAAGACCTTCACCAAATGTCATGGATTGAATCGCGTCTCTCAAAAATATGCGTCCCCTCGGCTGGGCCATGGTTAGCATGGGCAGTTAGGTAGAGATGTAGTTTGGCAGTTCTGGAATGAAATCGCGCTGCCACGTGGCGTGCCGGCTGAGGTGAGCATCCAGTCCTCTGGTGTGTGGGCCATCTCACCTTGCTCGTGGGAGAGAGCAATAAGCAGAAATCACCGGCATCTCAGTGCCATCCAGAAAGCAGAGCCGGGAGCCCAGAGCACCCTTCGCTCCAATGTTCTGAACCTCCAAGACCCAGGGAAGATGGAGGCCAAGCTGGAGATCTCTGAGGGATGCTGGGTCCACAGATACGGAAAGGACTTTCCCCAGATCCCACCCTCTGAATTCAGACTTCTAGTCTCCCCAACTGTGAAGAGTAGATTTCTGTTGGGTAAAGCCCCTCATGTGCACTATTCCAGTTATAGCATCTCTTACCGACAATGAAGACACCTGATGAAGTAGAACCCGAGTGATGGCCCAAGGCAAGGCTTTCAGGTGCAGTCCTGAGTCAAGAGAAATGTAAGGGAGCAACTGGCCTGAGTTGTGGAGTGGAGACAGGGTGCCGCTGGGGCAGACAGGAAGGGAGTGTAATGGTTACAACTCCAAGGGCCAGATTGAATGATGGGTGCTCAGGGAGGTGTTCTGGCGCAAGAGAAAGGAGCAGTGTGCCCAGAAAGACTTCACAGAAGAATTGGCAGTTTTGAAGAATCCTCTGCCAGGTGAGGGCAGCAGGAGGGCAAGGGGAAGGGTGGAGGTGTCAGGGGAAGGGTATCAGGGCACACCAAATGGTGTCAAGTGCAAAATGCAAAGGCATGGAGCACCACGATGTGTGTGGGGGAACGTTTCAGGTTCTTCGGTTCTGCTGGTTGGAGGACCAGGGAAGAAGTAGGACATACAGCGGGAGAACCGGGAAGCTGGATCGATTCTGGAGATGGGAACCAATGAAGTCAAGCACCTGGTGGGACTCAGATGCTGCTGGCTCTCAGGTGGGGCATTGACAGGCCGAATTGTCTGGAGACAGGGAATGTTCTGGGCCACTGCTGCACAAATCCTGGTCAAAGGTGGAGGGTCCTGGGCCTGGGCAGAGGGCGGGGGACCAAGGAAGGGTGGAGTCAGGAGAGGTCTCCTTCCCACACCACAGAAAACAGGGATCTCAGGTGGAGGCCCAGCACTAGTCTAAAGGAAGTGGAATGGTAACATTCTTCTCTCTCCAGGTGACTGTCTACCTGCAAGCTAGGAGAATGCAAAGAGGAATGTGTTAGATACAGATCAGCATTGGTCTAATTGTGCTATCATTATCACCATTTCCCTTTGTCACACCTCAATCGGCCTCCTGGCATCAGCTCAGTCCCTGGCAGCTGGGAAAGTGAAGCTCGAGAGCGTTGAGGCCATGATAGGACAGACCTGATATGCCCTCAAGCCCTGTGATCTTTATTACTGCAAATAGCAGTAATGCTTAATTACTGCAACTAGCACCTGTCATTCCTGATTAAGGAGTGTGTTCTCAGCTGCGCTTCTAAGGACGGCATCAGTGGTTCAATCCCACCAGCTGCACCAGGGGTGAAAGATGAGCTTGTCGACACCTGTGGGGATTTACAGGCAATCCTCGGGAATTGTTCTACTCTGCCCTCGGTCCCCGTGAGGCAGAACCTACTTGATGGCAGTAGGTGTCATCCAAAAAATAAGGGGTGTGCAGAGCTGGTTCTTCCAAGAGCAGAGGGGAGGGGAGCTAGACTTCTTTGCCAGGTCAGAGAATGTGTGCTAAGGGCTCATTTCTTCCCATTCTCTAAATGGGAGCCCCCTCACAGGTGTGCAGAGATAGTGCTACTACTTGGCATTGGTTGCCTGGGTCTTGTGGATTGAACGGTGTCCCATCAGGCATGTATTGACATCGTGGCACCTGTACCTGTCGATGTGACCTTCTTTGGAAGGAGGGGTTTGCCTTGGTCATACTACTGAGGTCCTCTCAGAGTCAGGCCTCCTCAAGACGGTCACTTCGGAATGATCAGAATGGCCGAATGCCAGGGCCCATTGGGCTTGATGTCCATAAGAGTTCCAGACTCACAGCCAACACGTCGATTCTGACTTATAGCAACCTTGTAAGGCAGGGTAGAACTGCCCAAGACGGTCACTCCTGATGGCAGTAGAAGCCTCCTCTTTCTCTCTCAGAGAGGCGGGTGGCTTCCAACTGCTGACCTGTGGTTTCAGCCCAACACATAACCCGTTACACCAACAACCAGAGCTCATGGTGGTTGTGAAATAATTTGGAAAAGGGTGAGCAATTGGTTATGCAACTCCAAGAATGTTATCAATGCCACCGAATTGTGAAATTGTTGAATCGACCTAAGTTTTGTTGTGTGTATTTCCACCAGAGTAATAAAATTTTTATGGGGTTAAAATTTTTGGGGGGGTAAAATAGGTATAGACTTGTACACAGGTGGGGTGGGGGAGTGCATAGATATCAAGGAATTCCAAGAAAGTTCAGGGCTACCTACAAAGAAGGCTCTTCCCCAAAGCTGATGCTCAGGTTTGGATTTCTAGCCTTTGAAGTGATGAGAACATGCATTTCTGCTCTTTGAGTCCGAGCTTCGATGGCACAATGGATTGAGCATTAGACTGCTAATTGAAAGGTTGACAGTTGGAGGCAATCTGCTGGCATAAAGATTGACTAAATCCCCGACATGGATACTCCCGGAAGATCACTCTCCTGGGCTCTGTCCAGGTGGCGTGGAGGAGCACAGGGCCCAGGGCCCCGTGATGTACGGTCCTTTTCCACAACGTCAGAGATCAAGCCGGCCGTGAGCCTGCGCCTGCCTATTCCTACAGCTTCTCAGAGTCCCGTGGACAGCGACTGAGGAGACAAACCACGCAGGAAACATGTGGGGAAAAAAAAAAAAGAATGAAATTCTGTTGTGAACTTTTTGAAGCCCCCTCATACTTGTGGGTGTTTTTTTTCCCTTTCTTATTTTTTAGTAAACCAGTCCTAGACTATGGAATACAATAATTTAAATAAAACAAAAAGGCAAAAAAAAAAAACCTTTAAAAAAAAGATTGGCTAAATCTCAGAAACCCTACAGGATCGTTTTACTCAGTTCCACATGTTGCAAGGAATCAGAAGGGATTCAAGGCCAATGAGTTTGGGATGGTTCTTTAGAGCGACTCAGTTGTGGTTTGTGTGATACAGCAGCTGTAGGAAACTAGACAAGCGCCCACGTGCTGTGCCCATGTTGTCAAGTTGTTTGGAAGCATACTGTGGTTAGTAGAAGGCTGGGCTATCATTCTACACACACACACACACACACACACACACGAGCTCATGTGTAGGCTCGGCATGCAGCCAACAGAGAGCAGCTGAGAAGCACCTCCTTGGACAGCCAGCCTGCTCCCCAGAGCAACTGTTGACGCCGACCCTGTTACCCCTGTTTCCTGTGCACGCCTGGTGTCACAAGCCCAGGCACTATTCACTAGCCCCGCAGCCCTGGCCTAATGTTTTTTATACTGGTCGAAGAAGAAATGCAGAAAACGGGGCCAAATGTAAGTGTCATATAGGGTCAACTGACAAAAAAATTAAAACAACAATTAAAACCACCTCACACTGACACTCTTAGCACAATTCTAAACTATAAGAAATAATAAATGCCGGGGAGACTGTGGAGAGAGATTGGAAGACTCATACATTGCTGATGGCACTGCAGAATTGTACAACCACTTTGGAAATCAGGATGGTGCTTTCTTTTTCTTTTTCTTTTTTTTGGTGGAGAGGGGGCATCACTGCTCTCTGGTGGTGGGAGTAGGAGGCCCAGCCCACTGCTGGAATTGATAGATGGTGCTTTCTTAACCACATTCAAATACAAATATTTTATGACCTTGCAATCTCTCTACTGGGTATATACCCGAAGGAAATAAAGAATACAATATAAACAGATATGTGCACCCCTTCACTTATTGTAGCAATAGGTGTACGTATGTCTGATTGAAACAATCTCAAATTCCAATAGAGAAGTATGGATAAACAAATTCTGGTACATTCATACAGTGAAATATTAGTCATCAAAAAAACAAATGGCTCTATTACACACTGTAAGACAGTGGACCCAACTAGAGAACATATGCTTAGCAAGGTTAGTCAGTCTTATTAAGATAAATATTTAATGACACCATTATTATAAGGAAAAAGAAAGAAAAATGGTTTTCACACTGAAGAGTAAAGCTTTGAAGACCAGATAAGGCCAGAGCCAGGAAAGAGAACTGAGGGGTGGGGGTGGGGGGAGAGGAGTGGCAGGAAACTATGGGGAGGGTGGATATGAGGGAAACAAACAAAGAACCACATGTAAGGGGATTTAAGAAGTCGGGTGGTGTGACCACACAGACTGTGTTTTTCCTTAAAAATCAAAATGAATAAAGTTAAAAAGGAAGGAAAAAGGTGAAGGTTCACAGCCTTCACACACACACACACACACACACACACACACACACACACACACACACCACCTCAACATGAGTCTGAGTGGCTGTAAAGAGAGAAAGGATTCCTGACGTGGACTTGAACTCTTTAATGAGACACAGATTCGTTTCAAACAGAAAACAACAATGAAACAATCAAACACACCTGTCTTGTTTTAATTTTTTTTTTGGGGGGGGGGCATCACTGCTCTCCGACGGTGGGAGTAGGAGGCCCAGCCCCACTGCTGGAATTGAACCTCCGTCCCAGTGGGCCCCAGTCCCGCGCACAACCACTACGCCACCGGGGCTCAGCCCTTGTTTTAATATTTTCTTTGGAGTCCAACATATCCCCAGAAAAATGCACAAGTCCTAAGTATCTTATTCACAAAATGAGCGGCCCTGTATTACTAGACTCGGAACACACCACAACACACCGCAAAAGCCGCCTTCCCCTTCTCTTCCAGTCACTCCTGCAACATCACGGATTATTTTTGCCTCCTCTTCAATATGACATCAGTGGAATGGCACCAACTGTACCTTTTTGAGGATTGTTTCTTTTCACTTTGCTTAAAGTTTATGAGATTTGTCCATAGTCTGTTTGGCACTAGTCGGTGTCTTCTCATTGCTAGGCAGCATCCCCGTGTGTGAATGTGCTATAATGTATTCTTCTCAGGCATTTCCAGGTCTGGGCTGTTATGAATAGGGCCGTGGTGAACATCTTAGGGCAGATCTTTGGGTAAAGGTGCGCGCACACCCCTTTGATGGTCAAATGCTAAGGCATGAGACTGAGGATGTGCGTGTGTTTAGCTCTTCTGTCAGGCTCTTTTCCAAAGTGGCTGGTACCATTCCCATCAGCAAAGTATGAGACTTCTGTTTGCTCCACAACCTTGCCTACCTTTGATACTGTTTATTTATCTCTTTCTCTGTAGCTGTGCTGTGGGGAGGAAGCGCCTTTTATTTTTACAAAATGAAAAATAAACTATGAAAAGGTAAAATACGATGACCTAGAGAAAATGGTAGTTTTGTTCCAATGTTTGTAAACAAAGTTGGCTCTTACAAGTAGTCTTATGTGTCACCATGATAGTTATATAATTTCATGTCAACTTGATAAATAAGTGTAGGGGTGGAATCTAGCCTGTCAATCAAGTCACAGCCTGATGATGCCTCCTTGTGGGCATGGCCTTCTCATGAGGATTCTAGGAATTTCCTCTCTCTTCTTCACCTTCCTGTTGAGGTGCCACACAGAGACGTGCCGAGACCTTTGAGAGACTCTCTGTGCTTCACCTTCCGGTTGAAGAGCCACACTCATAGAACTGGAGGAACCACGCGGACACCTTTGCCAGCACTGAGCTGCTTCCACTGACACTAAATCCAGAAGGCTTTGAACCCACTGGTGTGTGATCCTCCTGCATTTGGCATCTTTGCATATGCTGCATATGCAGTATGTAGAAGGATTCATGGACTAGTATTGGAATTATGGGCTAATATAGGACTTAGGCACTTCATCTGGACTGGGCTGGTATTTTTTCTTAATATTTAGTGACTCTTTGATGTAAACCTCTCTGTGTTACATGTGAGTGTCAATGAATGTGTTTCTTTAGTCAACCAGGTCTTACAGAGTCATGTTGGCCAGGCTATACCCAAAACCCAAATCAAGTTCAAGTTCAATCCATCAAGTTCAATCCAACCCTGGCGACCCCACATAGGATTTCTCTGAGACTGTATGGATCTTTTTTTCTTTAGGCATCACTGCCCTCTGGTGGGATTGGGAGACCCAGCCTTGCTCCGGGAGAGTTGCTGCTGGATTTGAACCACCAAGCCAGTGGGCTGCAGTCCCGCACTCAACCACTACGCCACCGGGGCCCAGCCTCGACTCTATGAATCTTTACAGGCATATATAGTCTCCTCTTTTTCCTGCAGAGTAGCCGTGAGTTTGAACTCCCAATCTTATGGCTAGCAGCCCGATGCCTAACCATGATGCCAAGACTCAATTGTTTCACCAAACACCCATCTAAATGTTGACTTAAAGAAGATTATTCTTGAAAACGTTGATGGAACTCATCCAATAGGTTGAAAATCTTTATTCTTTAATTAAAATATAATTTTATTAGGGGCTCTTACAAACCCTTGATCAATTGTATCAAGCATATTTGTACATGAATTGCCATCATTATTTTCTAGATATTTACTTACCTTTTTCCACTTTTTTCTTTTTTAAAAAGCTCATACAGTGCTTATCACAATCCATACATCTATCATGTCAAACACGCTTGTACATTTTGTTGTCATCATCATTCTCAAAACATTTGCTTTCTACTTGAGCCCTTGATATCAGTTCCTCATTTTCCCCCTCACTCTTCTCTTCCCCCTCCCTCATGAACCCTTGATAATTTATAAATTATTATTCTGGCATATCTTACACTGTTCGATATCTCCCCTCACTCACTTTTCTGTTGTCCATCCCCCAGGGAGGGAGTTGTACCTAGCTTTTTGTAATCTGTTCTCCCTTTCTACCCCACCTTCCTCTTACTCTCCTGGTATCACTGCTGTCATTATTGGTTCTATGTTGAGGCTTATCTGTCTTGAATTCCCTATTTTTCCAGCACTCATCTGTGCCAGTGTTCATCCTTTGATCTAGCCAGATTTGTAAGATAGAATTTGGATCATGATAGTTGGGGTGGGGTGGGGGCAGTATTGAAGAACTAGAGGAAAGTTGTATCTTTGATCGGGGCTATACTGCACCCTGATTGGTTTGTATCCTCTCCATATTTTTCTCTAAGAGGATGTCCAGTTGCCTACAGATGTGCAGTCCGCACTCCCCCTCATTCACAATGATTTGACTTTTTGTTCTTTAATGCCTGATACATGATCCCATCAACACCTCTTGATCACACAGGCTGGTGTGCTTCCTTCATGTGGGCTTTGTTGCTTTTGACCTAGATGGCCCATTGTTTATCTTCAAGTCTTTAAGACCCCAGACACTATATCTCTTGATAGCCAGGCACCATCAGCTTTCTTCACCACATTTGCTTATGCACCTACTTTGTCTTCAACAATCACGTCAGGAAGGTGAGCACAATGGAATGTCAGTTTAATAGAACAAAGTGTTCTTGCATTGAGGAAGTACTTGAGTGGAGACCCAATGTCCATCTGCTATCTTAATACAAACCTATAAATATATGCACATAGATCTATTTCACCACCATCATATCTAAATATATTTACATATGTACATCCTGTACGTATACTTCTATAAAGACCCTTTGCCTCCTAGTTCTTTCCTCTATTTCCTTTTACTTTCCTCTTGTCCCACTATCATGTTTAGCTTTCATTTGGGTTTCAGTAATTCCTCTCAGTTACATTGCCCTTGGTCAAGTCCTACCAGGCCTCCTACACCCTCCTCACCATCAATTTTGGATCACTTGTTTCCTTGTCTCTGGGTTGGTAATACCCACTTCCTTTCCCCTGCCTCCTCCTCTCCCATGTCCCCCCAGAACCATCGGTCTCATTGTTTTCTCCTTCAGAATGTTTCTCTTACCTATCTTATCTAGATGGACCTGCAGAGATAATAATGTGTACACACACACACACACACACACACACACAAAAGACAGAAAAAAGCAAAGGATCAAAGAAAACAAAACAACAGCAAGTTGAAAATATTAAGAGCCAAACAGATTTCCCAGAAAATAAGAAATCTGACCTGAGTTTCTTTTCTTTTTTAAAAAAGATACTTTTTTCCTGTAAGGATGTACAGTCTCAGAGACCCACAGGAGCAGGTTGCTCTGAATCGGCATGGAATCAAGAGATACTTTGATCGGGGGCCCTTGCATATCTTCTCACAATCCATACATCCCTCCAATGTGTTAAGCACATTTCCACATGTGCCACGGTCATCACTTTGAAAGCATTCTCTTCCCACTTGAACCCCTGATATCAGCTTCCCATTTCTTTCCTCTCCCACCCTCTCTCATGAAACCTTGATAAGTTATAGATTCCCCCCCCCATATCTTACATCATCCTCCATCACCCCTCAACCACTTTTCTGTTATCCATTCCCCTGAGAGGGAGTTCTAGTTGATCATTGTGATCAATTCCCCCTTTCTCCCCCTTTTCTCCCTTACTCCTCCTGGTATCACTACTCTCCTTTTTGGCTCTGAGGGGTCTATCTATCCTGGAATCCCTGTGTTGGGGGCTCTTATCTGTAGAAGTGTGTATGTTCTGGTCTAATCTGTTTTGTAAGGTAGAATTGAGGTCATGATGGTGGAAAGAACTAGAGGAAAGTTGTGTGCTTCATCGGTGCTATACTGCACCCTGACTGGCTCGTCCCTTCTCTGTGACCCCTCTTTGAGGGGATGTTCAATTGTCTACAGATGGGCATTGGGTCTCCACTCCATGCCCCCACTCATTCACCTTGGGTATGGTTTTATTCTGGGTCTTAGATGGCTGATGCCTGATCCCATCGACAGCTGATGACCACACAGGCTGGTGTGCTTCTTCCATGTGGACTTTGTTGCTTCGACCTGAGTTTCAAATAGGCCAGCCTTTCACATAGATTCAGAGTCTGAGTGCAAGATCCACTCCTGCCTGCTGGTCTGCCTTACAAATTTCAGGGGTGCCAGTCCTCACAATCAATTAAGTCAATTACTCCAAAGAAACAAATACACACATTTAATATTATATATGTATATGTAGAAATCTCCTATGATTTGGGCAGAACCCAGATGTCATTGATATTAGGTCCTGTTGAGTTGTTTTCAACTTAAATCAACATCACAAGAGTGAGTAGAACTCCCAAAGGACAACCGTGGAAGGAACAGCAGACAGAATATATACTAGAGCTCCCAAATTGCTTTTGAAATCTCACAGGGATCTGAAATCTTGAAGTCTGTTTGCTTTGCAACAAACTATCCCAACATTTTATTGTTCATTTGTAAAAAAAAAAAGGAAAAAGAATGTTCATGCTAATTGGTCAGCCAGAGACATATGGAACCCCCAAGACTATGAGCGTTCATCACCATTCAGACTGTGAAATGATCTCAACCCAGAGCTTAATTTTCAGCCAAATGCTAGGCAAATCTGTAAAGGAATGGGAGCACTAGTGAAGTGTGCATGCCTTTGAAGAATCAGTCATCTGAGATCAAGAGGGCACAATCACCCGAGGACCATGTTCAGAAAGGTTAAGAAAGGGGTGGTGGTGGAAATAGGAAACCCAAGGAGGAAGTGAGTTAAGTGATGTTCTAGTGTGGAATTACAGTGCATGAGATGAAATGAAATATATATGCATTGTAGAGTGGAAAACGGATCTGCTCTGTAAACCCTCACCCAATTCTCTCTCTCTCTCTCTCTCTCTCTCTCTCTCTCTCTCTCTCTCTCTCATACACACACAATTAAAGTAGTAATCATTGTCTTCAATTTCATAGATTGTTCTCTATCATCTAGGCAATTCTTTTCTTGGTGTTATCGACTGAGGTAGAAGTATAGTATTTAAATGGAGGATGAGTGAGTTCAGAGGATCAAGGGTAGATGGCTTAATTCATCAATCTGGTGCCTTAGGGAATACTTGCCTGTGACCTTTCCAGCACAATGGAGGCAGGCAGTTAGGCTGACTCCTTCCAGAGTGAAATATCCAAGATAATCAAGTGACTGAGCCTTAGAAGTGACCCTGCACAACATCTACCCATCCTATTGGTTACAGGCACAAGACTAGCCTATCAATTAAAGTAGGAGAAAGACTCCATCTTTGCCAGGAAAATGGCAAGATCACAGTGTAAAAAAACAGTGGCAATACAAGTATTCTAAGGTGTGTGAACCCCTCTAGTGTCATTATTCTCTCTATAGACTTATCTCATGGTGGCCCTATAGGATAGAATAGAACTGCTACTATGGGCTTCTGAAACGATACAAAGTTGCCAAACGTCACAGTTGACTTGATGGCAGTGAGTCTAGCCTTGTCTTAGGAGCTCTGATGCTGTAGTGGGTTATGTGTTGAGCTGCTAACTCTAAGGTCAGCAATTCAAACCCATCAGCTGCTTTAAGGGAGAAAGATGAGGCTATCTGCTCCTGTCAAAATGCAAAGGTTTGGCTGAACCCTGGTGGCACAGTGGTTGTGTGCGGGACTGCAGCCCACAGGGCTGACGGTTCAAATCCAGCAGCAGTATTCCAGGAGCGAGGCTGGGCTTCCTACTCCCACCAGGACAGTGATGCCACACAAAAATATGCAAAACTTTGGAGACTCTAGAGAGCAGTTCTACTCCATTTTGTAGGGCCGCTACGAGTCAGAATTGACTCCAGGAGAGTGGTTTATCGGCTACCTGTTATTTGGCCACAGGAGGTGAGTTCATTTCCAAACCTGGAAGGTGATGAAGAATGATAGTCTCAGGGATTTCTGCCAATCTCTGTCAGTCTGATCTTTTTATGCTTTTGAGTTTTGTTTCACATTTTCCCCCCTCAGGACCTTCTAAGGTAATCTCTTTGAGAATAGTTGCTAATGGTAGCTGGGCACCATCTAGTTCTTCTGGACTCAGGCCATTTCCACGAACTTTTTGAAGCATGCTCTTTAGAAAACACCACTGTCACACACACACACACACACACACAACACACACACACAACTCTATCTCTAACAAAGGAAATGGACCAGATACAGCTGAAGAGCTGTTTATTTCCCCTTTCCTCCTCCCCTTTAAGTAATGCTCTGCTTACAAGGACTCACAGTGGGCATCACGTAGTCCCTACTTCTCCTTTTCTCCCCACACACCTTGGACCTCTCATTTGTCTGGCTGGAAGGCTCTCTCTCTCTCTCTCTCTCTCTCAATCATTTTATTGGGGGTTCGTATAGCTCTTCTCATATCCATCCATCCGTCCATTGTGTCAAGCACATTTGTAAGGTTCATGACCAATCCCAGATGTACTTTACAGATGAGGAAGTTATGGGCCAGTGGGGAGAAGGGATTTTCCCCGAGGTCTACTTCAAGTAAATAGCAGCATATGGCTAACACAGAACAAAATATAGCTTACAGTGAGATCTCAAAGAATGCTAACACTTACTTTCCATTTCTGCCTGCCTGGAACGAATGGTACTGGTTTCTGTTTCACGTCCATTGCCTCATCATTGCAGTTTCCTTTTGGCCTGCCTGGCCAATGATGGCAGGCTTCTGTACCCCAAGAAGCCCATCCAAGCCCTGGTCCAGCCCCTGCTTTCAGAGATCAGTGGGGTGGGAGGGTGGAGAGCTTGTGGTCAGCACAAGTCAGGGTCAGTGTTACCAGCCCCTTCCAGCTACCCCACTGCACTGCAGAAGCAACTGGCTCGTCCTGGTTATGAAGTCCCAGCACTAGACTCTTATCTCAACTAGAAGCCTACAGACCAGTTTTCAAATTTGGGTGCTTTGGGGAATGGGGAATGTAACTCATGGTAATCTGACTGAAGTTGACCTGAGGATAAATTGAACATGACAAAGACCAAGGAGACACAACTCTATTACCAGGCCCAAGGGACCTGTTTCCTCTGAGAATGGCCTAGGATAGGACCAGGCTAGGACCTAGAGGCTGGACCACCAAACATCCCATAAGGATCATCAGGGGCTGGAGAAGAACAGAGGCTGGAGGGAACACAGGGGGTTGGTGATTCGTTCTATGGCCTGAGACCATGATGTGGTGGAATTTCTGGAATCTGCCAGTTCAATGCTTTGAGCCCAAGGTTGCAGCTCTCCCTAGAGGCGTGACATGGGTGAGCCATTAGTACCATCCCTCTGGAGATACAGGGAGATTCCTCAAGGCTGTCTGCGTACCGGGAACAGGGAAGGACAACTATGTTGGTCAGAAGGGATCGAAACAAAGCTTTTCGTGGTTCATTGGCATAGCCTGGAACTTCCTTGACACCCCAGGAAGTACCATTGCTTAACAGAATCCGTTGCTGATCCACCTAAAGTTTCCGCAGAAGACAAGCCTGGGATCTGCTTCCCAGAAGTACAGCCGTACCTATGCTGACCCCAAAGTTCTGCCATGAATCCAAGTTGAGTGGCTGGCAACTGGTGTTTTTCTGTTTCACTGGCAACTGCCGTTGTCAGGCGGCTCATTTTGTTTCTAGTCCCCGAGTCTCATGAGGAGCTTAGCATGTATTCAGGGTTCCATAGGTGTTTGTTATAAAGATCCATATTTGTTATAAAGATCCATATTAGTCTACCAGACATTCCCCTGAAGCCAGGCACGATGATAGCCAAGATGCTCTGACCCTCTGACAGCCCCTCTTCCTGGCAGCCCCTAGAGTCAGGAAGCTGACTCCTCATTCTAACAGAACCTGGAGTCACTGTCCCCTTGTCCATGCACCTCTGGAGCTCTCGGTGCAGTCGGTGGAGACAAGCCAGGGAGGGTCCCCTGCCTTTCTGCTTGCTGAGATCAGTTCCTCTTGGTAAGCAAATAAAGGAGAGATTTTCCCCCCAGTACTACTCTCTTTCTTGGGGTTGAGGGGGAACAGGAGTGTGGGGGAAGAAAAGGAAAAAAAAATTTTTAATAGTTCAAGGTCTATTTGTCATCCTTTACAACTGTGTTCCAGTTAAGTCCGCTGGGGCACCTTGCCCTGGGCCCACAGTCTGTTTTTGGCGCTCCCCGGGGACTGCATGGCTCTGCTCCCCGTGCTGCTCTGTTGCACACCCCCAGTGTCTGACTTTGGCATGGTGAACTCAGTGCAGGCACGATTCCCACCGTGTGTCTCCAGTGTTCTCCCTCCTGGTGCTATGGGTCAGTGAGGAGAGTCGCGTCTCGTGGTGGAGCCGGCCCTATGGTCCTCTCTGCATTGGCTGCTCTGAGCAGAGATAATGTCCTCAGGACTTGGTGGGCCAGGATGGGCTTCACGCTTTTTCCCCTCCCCCCTCGTTGACTCCAGTGTCCTCTGATCAGACACGTCCCCCTCCTTGAACTGGAGCTACAGTGCTGTCCTATGAGGCGGATTCTTCTGGGGCGGGGTGGGGAATGTTTTAAAAAAGGAAGAAAAATCACTAAACTAGAAGAAACATCCTGAACCCACAATGTAATTTCCCAATCTGCTGTTGGTCGGAGCACCTCCCTGGCCCATGTCTCCACAGTCTGCTGCCGCGTCAGCTGAAAGGATCAAGTCAGCCCGGGCTGTGCGCACAGAGTCAAGAAGCTGGGAGCCCACCGTGTTCGTCCCCAAGGCCTGCCTTCTTCCCACTGCATCTTATGGGGACTGGCTCTTGTAGCAGGTGCTCCCTCTCTGCCAGCCATAGGTCTAAGAACTCTGCAACGACTGGCCTGCTTAGTTCTTTCTCTGTGAGACTCTCAAGTAAGACCTGCCATTCCTGTCTTACAGACAAAAAAACTTGAGGCAGTGTTAGAGTAAGATCTCCAGAGGCGGGGGGGGGGGGGGGGGGGGGGGGGGGGGGGGGGGGGGGGGTGGGCGGAGTATGAGTCTGGAGTCTACACTCCTGGCCCCACTGTGACAAGAAACTCCATAGTGTTCATGGTCTTACAAGGTCTGTCCCTGGTCTCGCTCGCCAGAGCTGTGTCGGAAGTTTCTTTGTGAGGCTCAGGGAGCCCCTAAACAGGCTCAAGGCATGATGTTCAAGACCCCAACACGAAATTCCAGGCTAACACCTGCCTGGCAAGAGGATTCCTGGGAAAGCTGCCTGCCCACACCCTCTCTAGTAAGTTTGACCCTGAACTTCCTAGAGAGCGATGTCCTCTCTCACCTCAGGACTTCCCTGCGATGCTCGCCCATCAACGTGCCTCTGGGTACCCACCCACTGGTGCTCCCTCTCCCCTCTTCTCTTCCTCCTGCTTCCACTGCAGGATCCACCCCCCCCCCCCCCCCCCCCCCCCCCCCCCCCCCCCCCCCCCCCCCCCCCCCCCCCCCCCCCCCCCCCCCCCCCCCCCCCCCGCCCCGACCCTGACATTGCAGTCCGACTCCGTCCTTCCTCCTTCTACATCTGCTCTCAGCCTCCTTCCCCACCCCTGCCTTCTGCTGATGGTTATTCTCTTACCCGAGGACTCCCTCCTCACCCAGCTCCTGACCCGCCAAGCACAACCCCCACACCTACCATGTCACTCTGATCCCCTCCCTCAGGCCCCGACACCCAGAGAGTGAGGGTTCAGGAAACTGAGCTTCCAATAGACTTTGCTAGGAGACCCAGATAAGGCTCCGCAGGCTGGCCAGCCTACACGGTAAGGTCAGAGACCTCATTCTCTGGAAAGCTAAGTTGAAGCTGCCTTTTCTACCCACTACCCGTGCGTGCGCGGCAGCCCCCACCCCACCCCACCCCACCCCACCCCCAAAGGCACAAGAGCTTGGGCCTATTTGCATGAATTCCCTGGGTGACTTTGACTCCAAGTCAGAGATGTGGTGGCATGCTAATTTATGCAAACAGAATGCAAATAAATATAGAACAACTATGTGACCCTGGATTTACTGGAAATCAGAGACTGATTTCCCTGACAGGAAGACTTAGGAAAAACTTGAAATCTACTTCCCAAGAGAAATTTAAAAATAGTGGCTGGAAGTCACTGGGAGGCAGGAACAAAGCCCAGATTCCATGTCTCATCTCTGAGTAGCCCAGCAGAAATTGGAGGAAGAGAAGGCATCTGGCTCAGCTTCCTGAAGTCAAGACCAGCACACAGGGATCCCACGGGGGCACGGCATCTTGGCAAACAGGTTTGTCCTTAGAGCCCATTTCTCATGGGGTAGGCAGGTAATGTGTTTGGTGATTTGAATACATCACCTTAGGAGAAAGGCCAATGACAACCCTACAGGGACTGTCTCTTCTGACATGTGGGAGATTGCCAAGGGCCAGCTCCTACAGCTGCAAACTGATGGCTGATGCGTTATTCTGCTCTTCTCTCCGAGCACAGGACTGATAAAGTGAACGCAGCAGGCTGGTGGGGGAGGGGTGGTGTAGAGGCCCCAAGTCTATAAAGACAGAGGAGAAAGACAAGAACCACTCCATAAAAGAGGAAGAAGGTACCCACAAGCTCATTCTTGCAAGCCGAATCCAGGCTCTGCTGAATAACCCCAGGAGCTAGATACTGATGCTTTCGGAAAGACTTCCACACAAGATTCCTCCAGAATAAAATCTAATGGTCCGCTACTTTCATTAGAAAGCTTTAATATAAGCTTTCGGTGCTGCCGTTAAAGCCAATATTTCCCCCAGTCCCTTTTTCACCAGAACATCTCACTTCCAAAAAAATCCATAGTTACAAGCCACAAGCATTGATGATAGTAAAAAACTAGGTACTGACAGTCATTCTCCCTCATCATCTGCCTCATTTTCAGTCATCAGTGGTTTCAGTTATCAGTCTTGGGCAATTGAAATTGGGAAATTACCTAAAGAAGCAATTCATCAGTTTTACATTGCAAACTGGTTGAAGTACCATGATGCAATCAATCGCTCCATGTTCCTCTCCTTCGGGTTCTCTCTCTGTACAGTGCATCCCCAAGGCTAGAAACACACTTTTCCTCCAAGACTTTGTATACACTGCCTGTTTCCTACACGCCTTGAATTTGCTGCCATAGTGTTTGGTCGGGGGCTGGTGCTCAAGTAACCCTTGTTTCATTTAAGGGCCCCTAAACACAAGAGTGGCCATGCTAGATGCAGAAGCACTAGTCCAGTGTACGAACGGGCCCCTCAGACATCAGTCTGAACAACCCTGGCAGCAGAGGAATTCGGTGGTCCCCAGCTACCACTATCAATGACTCTGAAAACCCTTAAGGCCACTCCATGGTTGAACAAAGAAAACAGCAAACTCCAAAAGATTTCCAGAAGTCTGCTACATTCACTAGAGAACATGAGATCACAAAGGTAGCCTTTACCCACGGTCAAAGTTCAGAAGGTTAGGAAAGAAAGAGGAACAGAATCCAGAGACACGAGGAAAAAGCACACCGTGTCCATTGAGAGGATTGCAATGGGCATGTTGAAATAAATTATGTATGAGTTGTTGAGTGCAAAACTGATGATCTGCTCGGTAACCCTTCACCCCATTCATCATTTTAAAAAATGTTATTTTACAGAATATCACAGGTGACTGAGCACACAGCAAATGCTTGATATGTATATTTACAAACCTCAGACTCACGGCCAGGGCGTCCAGCCACTGCAGCCCTACAGGACAGAACAGACCTGCCCCTTTGCGTCTCTGAGGCTGGAACTTTTGATGGGAGCACAAAGCCTGATCTCCCCCCTCTGCCCCCCACGAAGCAGCTGGTAGTTTTCAACTGCTGACCTCAAGGCTATCAGCCCAACAAGCAACTACAGCGATCGTCATTCTCGAATTTTTTAAAAGTCATGATGATAGCAATTCGGATATGCCAAGGAGAAGCCATAAAGTGCTTCTTTGAAGTGAGCAGGTGGACGTGCTTGACCTGATAAGAAAAGAGAACTATGTGCCATGGCTTCTAAGATCACATGCATAAAACTTTTATTACAGTACATTGTCATGCTTGTTCTATTTTCCATTTCTGTTGTCAATCTCTTACTGTGCCTAATTTATAAAGTTCCTGCACCATAGATGCACACATGAAGGAAAAAGCACGGGCTACACAGGTTCGGTACTAATCACGGTTTCAGCCTCCCCTGGGCATCTTGGAATACACCCATCCACCACGGTTTGTTGTAACGCATGGACACTACTTTGGGAAACGTGAAGGAGCACACCAGGACAGCAAGGGGAGCTAAGCAACAAAGTCCCAGAGGAACCCTAAAAATAGACTTCTGACTCGGAGGGTGGGGACTTGATCAGAAAACATTCATAAGGGTCAGCAGACAGACCTGGAACTACTTGCAGGCTTTTTGTTTGTTTGTTTTCTATATAAGAAAGGCAGGACTGTATAAATCCTGATGAGAAAACAACAGGACCAAGAGTTCGGGGGGAGGGGGGGGACATGGTATAGGAGAAGGTGGGGAGAAGGGAGGGATGGGGGACAAGGGAACAAGAAGAGTTCTAAAACTGATGGTGAGGAGGGTGTAGAGTGCTTGGTTTGATTAAGTGCAATGCAGCTGGGAGGAAATACTGGGTGCCAAATGAAGATCGAACATGATAGTGGGACAGAGGAAAGTAAAAGGAAACAGAGAAAAATACTAGGAGACAAAGGATATTTATAGAGGTGTCTGTATATGTGTGTATATATATTTATATACACACATATTTCTATGTTAAATGTCAAGGTAGCAGACAGACATTGGGCCTCTATTTAAGTACTCCCTCAAAACAAGAACACTTTGTTCTACTAGCCTGGCATTCCAAGATGCTCACCTTCCCGACGTGATCGATGAAGACAAAATGGGAGCATAAAGCAAATGTGGTTAAGAAAGCTCATGGGGGCGGGGGTCTGTCAAAAGATGTAGCGTCTGGGGTCTTAAAGGCTTGAAGATAAGCAAGAGGCCATCTACCAGGGAAGCAACAAAACCCATGTGGGAGAAGGACACCAGTCCACACCAGCCTGTGTGATCATAAGGTGTTGATATAGCAGGTATCAGCCATCAGAAGATCCAAAACAATTATATTGACACTAGCAAGGGATGTCAGAGTGGAGACCCAAAGCCCATCTGTAAACAGTTAGACATCACAAAAGGGACAAGGAAGGGACAAGTCAGCTTGTGTGCAGCACAGCACTGATGAAACACACAATATTCCTCTAGTTCAGTGGTTCTTCTTTAATACAGTTCCTTATATTGTGGTGACCCTGGATGTGGGCGTATCTGCATATGGGCAGACCCACCTGGCGATGGATAGAGGAGTGGTGTCTCAGTTCCTAAGACCATCAGAAATGTGATCTAAGACGACCCCTGTGAAAAAGACCATTCAACCCCCAAAGGGATCACAACCCACAGATTGAGAATTGCTCTTTGGTTCTTTAGTGCTTCTTCCCCCCACTATCATGACCCCAGTTCTACCATACAAATCCGTCTAGACCAGAGCATGTACACTGGTACAGATAAGAGCTCTCGACACACAGAAATCAGGTAGGATAAATCCCTCAGGAACAGTAATGGGAATAGTGATACCATGAGGCTATTACTATTATTATTCATTATGAGATTATTGCTATTGTGTATAATTTATCAAGGGTTCACAAAGGTGGGAGGGTGGGAGAAAGAGGGGAAAAAGAGGAGCTGATAAAGCTAAAAAAAGAGGGCTCAAGTAGAAAGAAACTGTAGAAAATGATGATCGGAATATATGTACAAATGTGCTTGATACAATTGATGTATGGATTGTTATGAGTTGTAAGAGCCTTGATAAAATGATTTATTAAAAGAAAAGAAAACCATGTCTGTTGGCTTTTCTTTTTTGTTGTTGTTGTTGTTGCTTTTCCTTTAATCTCTGGGAACTCTGTTTTGATACATTGGTCCATATATCTATTGTACCACTTCCAAGCTATTTTTTAAAAATTTTTATTTATTTATTTATTTTAGGCATCACTGCCCTCAGGTGGTAGGAGTAGGAGGTTCAGCCTTTGCTCCTGTGAGCTGGAATTGAACCTCCATGCCAGTGGGCCGCAGTCCTGCGCACAACCACTGTGCTCAGCCCTCCAAGCTATTTTGATTACCATGACTGTGTAACTGATTTGAGTTTGGTGAGTGAGAGCCCTCCTATTTTATTTCTGTTTTGTAGTAGCATTTTGTTTAGCCTGGGTTTCTTTCCTTTCCATATGAGGTTTGAGATTAATTTTTCTTTTTTCTTTTTTTAAGAATTGTGCTTGGATTTGGATTAGAATGGCATTGGATATATAGAGAACTTTCAGTAATATTGACATTTTCACTATATTAGTTCTTGCTCTTCATGAGCATTGGACATTCTTTCATTTATGTCTCTTTTGTTTTCTTAAAGTAGTGCTTTCTTTGTAAAGTTTCTTGTTTCTCTTTAGGTTGCTTCCTAAGTATTTTATCATTTGCATGGTTACTATAAATGTTATTGTTTTTAGAATTTCCTTTTCAGAGTCTTCTTCCTTAATATGTAAGAATTCTTTGATTAGAACTTGATACCATGCCAATTTGTGGAGGGGCATCACTGCCCTCTGGTGGGAGTGGGAGGTCCAGCCTTGCTCCTGGAGAGCTGCTGCTGGATTTGAACTGTCAAGCCAATGGGCCACAGTTCCGCACTCAACCACTATGCCACCGGGGCTCAGCCCACCATGCCAATTTTTTATTAGTTCCAGCAATTTTTCAGTCACATTTTTAGCATTTTCTATACATAAGATCATATTATATGCAAATGGAAAAACTTTTGCTTCCTGTTTTCAAATTGGATGCCTTTGGTGTCCTTATGATGTCTAATAGCTCTGGCTAAGACTTCCAGGACTATATTAAATAAAAGAAGTGATAAAGGACAGCCCTGTCTGGTTCCTATTCAGAGAGGGAATTGTGATAGTTACATAATATGTTGTCAATTTGAGATTTAAGTGTGAAGGGGTAGAGTCTAGATGATCAACGTTAGTAGCTTGATAATCTCATTTGGAGGTGCTAAGAAGATAAATAGCTGGCTAGAGATAGGACACATATTCACTCTCTACGAGACATCCCTGTGGAGAAGCCACATGGAGACCCCTGCCAGCACTGAGATGTTTACAATGCCATTGGATTCACAAGACTTCCCACCCACTGGCCTGTGATCTTCTTGCATTTAGAGTCAATATGTGTGTTTCTGAGTATGAAGAGGACTTGGTATTGGACATATGGGCTAATATCAGATTTATGGACTTGATCTGGACTGGACTGAGAAGTTTTCTCAATATTTAATTGCTCTTGTATATAAAGCTCTTTCTTATATGCATGGGTGTCTCTGTAAAATTGTTTCTCTAGTCAATCCAGACTATTAGGAATGCTTTCACTTTCTTTCACTGAGGGGAATGCCAGCTGTTGGCTTTGTATTTCTGGTCTTTATTATGTTGACGAATTTGTTTTATTATGTGTTTTTCTCAAGAATAGATGTTGAATTTTGTTGATGCCTTATCTGAGTCATTTGAAATACTCATATGATTTTTTTGGTTTTACTTAAAAGGTGGATTATTATGAGTGCTTTTCCGATATTGAACCACTGTTGCATGCCTGGTATAAAACCCATTTGATCATGATATATTATTTTGTTGAATTCTATCAGCTAGAATTCTTTTCATGGCTAAAAGGTTTATTAAGAAAAAGTGAGCAGGCTGCCGTGCAGGTGAGACAGGCTCAGGATATAGTTGTTCATTCAGGACACGCCACAAAGAAACTTTCAGGGCTGCTAAGAAGTGACCAAAGGGCATGCCACTCTCCTATAAACCTAAACCCAAAGAGCCTCAACCCCAAAGCACTCAGCTCCAGCCCTGTGGGCCAGCAAAGCTAACTGCTCCAAGTAAAGTGCCCAGAGGCACCCTGCTCCGTCAGCCAGACTGCTGTCCCAAACCCCACTTGCTCTGTGGGCAGAGAAGTCCCACCTCTCTGGCTAGTGCTCTAGCTCCTGGTGCTGCTGCACCTCTGATGTCCTAGCTCTCTTCTGCAGGACATGCTCCGCTCCACTTCTGGCTCTTTCTGGTAGTGAGAGCTCCCCCTCCGAACTCTCAGAGGGCATATTTTCTACCTCACAGGATGGCCATCAGAATTACTCATCGGGGAATCCTATTGGTGTCCCCACCCCCACCTTCTTACTAGACCCATGCTGGAAAATGTCATTTTATGGGAGCTACAGAGACTTTGGTGAGAAGAGCCACATTAAATAGTTCACTGCCCTCAGTGCAGTCCCAGAGGAGTTTGAAAGAACAAATAGCACATCCATTCCAGCTGCTCCCTTCCTCCTGTCCATTCTCCTTCTCATCGTTATTTTACTTTTTGTCCACGTGTAAGCGTAAATAACAAAAACGTTCTGTGATTGTCAGTTGGCGCTGCCCATAAGGGCTGAGTTTCAGAGCAGCGAAGGCCTGCTTGCTTTTCCAGCCAATCTGCAGCTGTCTTCTGCAAAATCCTTCCTGAACTTTCCCTCTCCTTCAAATGAAAACTGTTTTCTTGTTTTCACTGATTACCAAGGCAAGAAATCTCAGACTTTCAACAGAGGTGATATCTCGTTTTCTATTTAAGTATAATGGCATTCACTTGCCCGGTCTCTTTTGTTATCAGTGCCAAGCCCAGGAATGTGAGGCTCTGAGTTGGCCAGAGCGGCAAGTGCTGGGTGCAAAACTGCCTTGCAGGGGGGAGGGAGATGGTGTCCCAACCTCTTGTACCTTTGGACTCCCAGGTGGAGACGACAAACAGGAAACTTCCCTGGGTGGCATGCTGTTGTGCTGCTCACAGGTGCAACACAGCTCACTGGGCAGAGCTACTAATGGGCCTGAAGAGGAAGCAATTTGCTGTCCCAGGATTACGGGAAATGAGTCCTTTCCCTTCTTGTGAGGCCAGCTGCCTGCAGTTAGAAAGCTCAGTGGCCAGTGGCTGACTGTGACTCATGATGAACCCCAGGTATGGGGTTTTCCATAACTGATTTCTTCAAAATAGATCTCCAGGTCTTTCTTCTGAGGTACCTCTGTAGACTGGACCCTCCAATTTTCTCACCAACAATCGAGTATTTGCTGTTTGCAATACCCAAGAACTCTGCCCACTCTTCAGTCACTCACCCACTCACAAGGACCCTAGTAGGAAGGGGTAGCACTGTCCTGTGTGCATGACCAAGGCTGTAGCTGTGTGCTTTTTTCTCACAAAGTTCTTTTTCTTGCAATGTTTTGTTTTATAACATTGTTGAGTAGGACTTGATCTTGACAAAGTACAGATAGCATCATTCCACGTGGCTGCAATCCTAAAATGTGGCGATATTAACTATTTGTGTATTCATCTTTATTAATAAACATTTTATTGGGGGCTCTGACAGCTCTTATCACAATCCAAACATCAATTGTGTCAAACACATTTCTACACTTGTTGTCATCGTCGTTTTCAAAACATTTTCTTTATGCTTGAGCCTTTGATATCAGCTCCCCTTCCCCTCCATCCCCACCCTCCCTCTCACCCTTGTAGACGCCCGATAAAGTAAAGATTGTTACAATTTTCATATCTTGAATTGTCTCCTGTGTCCCTTCACCCACGTTTCTGTTGCTCAATCCCCCTATTAGCTCTTTGGTCTCAAGCGTTTGCCAACCCCTGGTGTAGACTAATACCCAAATAGCTCTCATGAAGGAGGGAACAGACCATATCCCGAGATGTTTTGCCTGTCCGCATGAACCATCTTCACTGATTCCGAATATCAGAAGAGGGCACAGAGTCCTTATCCCTCTCAGTCTGGGATCTGATAAACAGCCTGTGTCTTTTTAAGGGCTGCTGATAGTTAATGAACTTCGGAGTCTCCCAAATTAATTTTCCATAGACTGGTTCCATTAAGTTCACCTCCCCCCTCCTAGGGTTCACTAAAGCTTGCCTTACTCCAGAGTGGGCTCGCCACATCCCTGGCAGCTATGTTAGGGAAGGGGTGTCACCATCCTCTGTGGATCAGGTTCAGTTTCAGGACCAAGGCAGATGCAGGGAGTGAGTTATCAGCCTGAATCTTCCCCCTCCTCTGATGCTGCAGACTGAAGCACTGGGCCCTGGGGAGGCTCAGAATTCAGGCTTGCTTGGTCTCCACTTCTTCTTTACAGTCTTGGTTCAGAGGGGTGATTACAGAGAGTCTGTCTATAATGCCTTTTACCTCTAGACTTTATAGGAGCGCATAAAGCCTTTTCTATGGAAGTCACTGTTCATTTTTGTTTCCCGTCGCTCTCAACTCAGCCTGTAGTCCAGGATTGTTTTCTGTCCAGGATGCTTCACAGCCACCGGAGTGCTATGGGGATCCCATTCAAAGGTATGTGAGTGTGCTGAGGCCGCTCTGCTTCAGGCCGTGGGCCACGGTCAGGTTTGCTCCAAGCTTCTCTTCATGCTTTCCCTGGACAGAAGTTCAAGAGACTCAGCCAACATATGCAAGTATGTTAGGAGGGTCGGCTACTGTTATGCTCACATTCCATTGACCAAAGCAAGTCACAAGACAGTATTGCCTTAATGCAGGTGGGGGAGAGAGTGAATGTCAGGGTGAGGTCTGATGAACAGTCTGGAAAGGACCCTGTGAGGTTCCCCTGAGTGGCTGGGTTGGATGGGTGGAAACTGAGCTGTCACATATCACAGACTCCACATGACCAAGGAGTGACCTACAGCCTGGTCAGAGAAGAAGAAGAAAAGGCTTTTAGTGGGGTATCAGTCTAAGATGAATGAAGAAGAAGAAGTAACTTATGTTGAAGGAGACCGAGACATAGAGGAATCCAGATGGAAGAAGGGGAATGTATTTGAGTGCTTTTTCTTTGTGGGGGTCTTTCCCCTCTCCCTCTGCTCTCTTTCGGGGCCCCAAGTTTAGATCTTGGAGCCCTCAGCTGTCCCCCAACCACTCAGAGCTGCCTCAACTCTGATGAGCTGAACATCAGTGGTCAACCCCTCTTCCAGAGGTCCTGCCAAGACATCTTGTGATGCTCCCTCAGGGACTTGATTCAGGAGATTATTAAATGAGCCTGGTGATCTGACACAAAAAATTTTTGTTTTGAAAAGAATGATTAAAAGTTGCATAGTGGTTGTGTTAGACAGGGTGCTCTAGAGAAATAAAACCAGGACACTTATGATTTGATAGATAGATAGAACATGAAGAAATAAACAGCTAACTAGTTTACAGAGCAGTGCAGAGGACTCAGTTCAGCTCATTTCTGTGAGATAGTAAATATACTGACAGTCCTTCAATTCAAGTGAGGGCTGCTGAGTGCAAGTCAAGGAAGCAGACAGCTGAATCTTCTGTAGAGCAATGCAGGTC
>PVJH01023800.1:0-34175 GCA_004026705.1 Nesogale talazaci | reverse complement strand
TTTTGATGGTTTTAGGATTATCTGTTCCTGTTTCTCAGATGGATCACTTTATATTCACCGAAAGGTAACCCTGACCAATCAGAGAGGTAAAGTCTTATACACATTATTTCCATGCTCCCACTTACACGGAGTTACAAAGACTATGGCTAGAAGAGCTAAACTAAGCAATTTTGATTGGGCTAAGCTGAAACTAATTGGGCTCCGCTCCCTGCACATCCGCAGAGGTGAGCAGCTGCCCCCCTGGAATGAGGAGACCGAGAAATGAGGTCCGGTCTGCCTGACTCCCCACCTGACAGAGCTGATAAACGACATTCTGGGTCATAAACGTTGTTGCTGACATCCTGCGCCATAAACCTTGCTGTTGCAGCACAGACCCTCCTTTGTGGGTAAAACGGCTCTTTCACAGGGGTCACACGATTCATGACAGTAGTAAACTTACGGTTATGAAGTAGCAACGAAAATAATTTTGTGGTGGTGGGGAGGGTCCCCACAATATAAGGAAGTGTATTAAAGGATCAAGGCATTAGGAACGTTTAGAACCACTGCTCTAGAAGAAACTCACTTTAATTATAAAACCACAGATGGGTGACAGAATAAGAGATTAAAAAAAGATAAAACAAACATTATCAAAAACTAGCTGCACTGGAGATTTTTTTAATGATAGGTTATCTTCATTATAAAGAATAATTAGGAATGAAAAGGAAATAGCATTGATGCCAAACAATCAATCTATTAAAAGAGAATAACCATTCTAAATGTGTCTAAACCTAAAATGCAGGCTCTAAGATTATTGAAACCCAAACTGGTATAGCACTTTCTACCCTTCATAAAAAACACCTAAAACAATCTCTATTACTAACGTCATATTTAAGGATTAGATAAATTCATTATTCTGTCTTTGTTCATGGACAAAGCAAGAATGCTTGTGTTCACTAGTTTACAATCTTGTCACTAGTCCAAAGGAACAGACAAAAGTTAACCTATAGAGAAAACTAACATGAATAGGCACTTAAATTAAAATTTTACCTTGACATTATTGCAGGAATAGACTAATAGTTCACAATTATATATTAATCAGAGTTATCTAATGCATTAACAAAAAAGGACAGGGGAGACATATCATTAAGTCAATAGATGCAGAAAATATCTGATAAAACCCAACTTTCATTTGTATTCAAATCTTCAAAGAAACGAAGATTCCTTAATCTGAGAATTGTCATCTATAAAACACTGACTACACACATCATAGTCAATGAATGGTTTCCATGTGAAATTAAGAGATTAATCTATTAAAATATGAATTTAAAAAAATTAGTGATTTATAAAGTCAGTGTAATACCAGTTAAATTTTAAATTTTATTTGCATTGATGTGTGAATATTAAAAAAACAATTTTAGAAATTTAAATAACCAGAAATAAATGATAAAATGTTTAGTAAAATTAATAATGTAAGAGAATCTGCAACTGCTATAATTCCTCAGCACTTGTTTGAAGGATATAACAATTTAAATGATATTAATGTAAGGATAGAAAAGCTGGTTAGTAGAATAAAATAGAATCTAGAAAATGATTAATGTCTAAACACCCTTGTGTTATAACAAAGTAGAGGGTGAACTGAAAAAAAGAGAAGGTGTGGATTTTATAATAAGTTGAACTAGATATTATGAAAGTTATTTTAAATTACATTTTTCATCTTACTGAAAGATTAATTTAAGATGGATTGTGCAATTAAATATAAATGAAATACTAGAAGTAGCAACACAGGGGAAAAACTGTCAAAAAGGAGGAAAGGCAAATTGGGCTACATTAAAATTAAAATTGCTCAAAATTGGGAGTATGAAGAGAACACACAGCAATTTTTAAAATACTGTAGTGGCATTTTTAGATAAGACTCATAAATTTAAAGAGAACACCAACACATCAAGAATTAACATGGACAATCTGACAGAAAAATAGGCAAAATAATGATAATGCAATCTATAGGCCAATACAATGGTTAATGTATTCATAATGAATCTGATTACCAACCAGGAAATATAAATACAATGTACAATTGCATAACATTATACAGTAATCTAGGAGTGATGGTTGGTGGTGTAGTCAACCTTGCATGAGGCATATTATTTTTAAATAAAAAATCATTTTAGGGCTGAGCCCCGGTGGCATAATGGTTGTACGCAGGACTGCGGCCCACTAGGACGGAAGTTCAATTCCAGCAGTGGGGCTGGGCCTCCTACACCCACCACCGGAGAGCAGTGATGCCCAAAAACAAAACAAAACAAACAAACAAACAAAAGGGCTGAGCCCCGGTGGCGTAGTGGTTGTGCACGGGACTGCGGCCCACTGGGATGGAGGTTCGATTGCAGCTCCATGGAGCTAAGGCTGAGCCTACTATTCCCACCACCTGAGGGCAGTGATGCTTAAAATAAAAATCATTTTATTGGGTGCTCATGTAATACTTGTCACAATCCATACATGCATCTATTATGTTCAGCACATTTGTGCCAACATTATTTTCAAAACATTTTCTTTCTCCTTCAATCCTTGGTATCAGCTCCTTGTTTTTCCCCTTCCTCATGAACCCTTGATAATTTATAAAATATTGTATTTTCATTATACTGACCAATGTCTCCCTTCACCCACTTTTCTGTTGTCCTTTCCCCTGGAAAAGACAAGGATATCATTGTAATCAGTGTCCCTTTCTCCCCGGCTTTTCCCTTCCCCTCCTGGTATCTCTATTCTCATTATTGGTCTTGAGATCCCCTATATTTCCAGCTCTTATCTGGACCCTTGTACATGATCTGGTCTAGCTGGATTTGTAAGGTAGAATTGATATGGTAAGGTCATGATATGGTCAGTGGGGAAGAATTGGATGAAGGTGGGGAAGAATTAAAGAACTAGAGTAATGTTACATGTTTCAATGGTGATATATTGCATCCTGACTGGCGTGTCTCTTCTTATGACCCACTGTAAGGGGATGTCCAATTGTCTACAGATGGGCTTTGGGTCTCCACTCTGTGCTTCCCCTCATTCACATTGATATGATTTTTTGTTCTGGGTTTTTGATGCTTGGTACCTGTTCCCTTTAATACCTCTGATCACCCATTCTCGTGTGCTTCTTCCATGTGGGCTTTGCTGCTTCTCAACTAGATGGGTGCTTGTTTACCTTCAAACCTTTAAGACCCCAGATGTTATATCTTTTGATAGCTATACACTATCAGCTTTTTTCACTACATTTGCTTATGCATCCATTTTGTCTTCAGCTATCATGATGGGAAGCTGAGCATCACAGAATGTCAGGTTATTAGAACAAAATATGTAACTCTTCTCTTGGCCTGCATGTGACCATTACATACTTCATGCATGGTGATATGATTAAATCAACTGCAAATATCCCATGCTAATACACATCCATGCATGCATATACACTGTAATTCATGTTTGCATGAGTTTATTAATGTATACTTGTGTTATCTGATTAAGTATTCTTAAAAAAGTGAAGCACATAATTTGCTCTCTGTGGGTTGTGTTGAATGTACCCTGATCCTAATAAAATCTAGCCCAACATTCTCGGTAGTGTCTCCAGGTAGTACATAAGCCACGTACCAGTGTGATGCCTGCTACCACCTGGTTGACAAAAGCATCTTTTAATTTCCAAAACTTTCTGGTGCATCGTCACCTCAGTTTTCCAAGTGATACAGATTATGATAAAGCCAACTTAAACAAATATTTTCATTTCTGATCCACATTTACAGCAACAACGAAAGGAAGCATATAAACCCAGAAAAAATATCAGTCAAGAATCCATAGATTCACATTTGGGTATTTTTGATTAGTGAAGTTTGGATGGTTTTGTATCACTATTTTATTGACTCACCATGATAGATTGTGGTTAATATGGAAAAAACATGTTTTTTTCTTGTTTGGCAACTATTTCTAAAGTTAAATAAGGAACACTGTTGCTGATTGACTTAATCAAAAGCTGATTTTTAAAGAATATTGCCACAAATGTGGTTCCATTTAACAGAATCCATAGTTTTGATTAGAATGTTTTAAACAACTTCATTCAAGTCCATTCAACATTTTAAGCATCTGAATTTTTGCCTTAATTTTGCTATTCTTTAAAAAGTCTATTTATCAAGAACTTTTGATCTTTCATTTCTGATCTTTTACATAGCTATCAGGAAAAAATTAAAGATTTATAAAATCCAAAACCGAAACTTAAATTTAAAGAGAAAAAAGTAGAAACTGTTATTATTCATTTCAGTCAAACAGATAGATTATATTCATAATGATCTATAAATCCAAAGTTCAATAGCTATTAATATATATAGATGAGAAATTTGTGCACATTTTCACATTTATCTATTATTATTCTGCATGAGGGTGACTCAAAGTCCATACAGATATTCAATTTTTCTTTTAATTCTATTTTCCCAATTTGAAACAAAAATGTATAGCGATTGTGTATAGAGATTTATGGATAGCAATTGCCACCTACCCTCTTTCATAAGAGGAAAAATGTTTCAATCATGTCTACTAGTATCTGAATATTTTTCTTTTTGCACGTCAAAAATATTTTTTCCCAAATCTCATGAGATTCTAAGGGTGTCCACTTTTTTGCAAGTCCTGTGATACCTGTGGACACCTGGTTTGCATTTCTCCTCTAACTGTCCTTCAAATTTTCCATTTGCGTGCTCTATCACTCATGCTGCACACACACTGTGGGAGCAAATGAGAAGATACTGAAACCAGTGTATGCTTTCTGTATGGTAAGACTCACTGTTGTATGATCCTCAGTTCTTTTTTTAATGCAGCCTCACTGTGGGCCAATCATATTGACCAACAGATTCTCTGACTCTCAAAGCAAAGCCAGGGTTAAAAGGCAGTGGAGGCTGTCAGCTTCTTCTCCAGCTGGTGCAATCCCTGAGCACAGACACAGGTAGGACGGGTGTGGGGATGTGACCCTTGTCTCTACACTGTGCACGCCAGTGAGGATAGATGAATAAAATAGAATCTACATGTGAAGTTATCTGTAAAGTTGAGGAGTTTTAGATTTTTGAAAGGAAATGATCTTGGGGTTCATGTTAACAAATTCCTCAAGTTAACTTTGTTCTAGAGATGACAACGAAGACAAATCAGAATGAAAAAACAGACTATGATATCCTCCCTTCACCCTGAGACAGTCCTTGGAATATTTAATTCTTTTGAATTTTAGAAATATGTTTTATTTGTTTCTGCTAGCTATCTAAAAGATCGGACATAAAAGATCAAAAAGTCATAGTCTCTCATCATGAAGTTAAATGTAACTGGAAGCTATTGAATACTTCGATAACATGAAAAGAAATCTAGTTTCATAAAGACAAATTTATTTTTGTTTTACTTTGAGGGTTAAAGCATAAATAGTGAAACAAATGAATGAAAAATAACTTGTTAGGAAAATATATCAACTTACAACAAAATAATCAATAATATGGCATTTTACTAGAAAATAAGTAATTGGAAAAATAATAGTAATTTATTTACACATTCCTAAAAATAATTTTCTTGAAATTGCAAGGGAATCAAAGCTATTTATATATTAAAAAGTTATCACTAAAACATAGTAATTTCTGTTCAGATAGATTTTAAAATATCACTTTTGAAAAAATGTTTCTCTCTTAGTTAAATATTAAATAACCTATGCGTACTTATTTATTTTTTAATACTCTGTGAACATATTACTATATTTTATTTACTGGTATTTGTGTTTCTACTATTCTTATATACGAGTCATTCATTTTTTTCAGAGATTAGAACTTATTATTTATTAAAAGTATAATATTTGGGAAAAAAGGAGGTCTGTTACTCCCCATTTTTTACCTAACCACTAATATATATTGTGCAATGTCTTATGACAAGCTATGAAGAAAAATTGAAAAAAAAAACTTTACTTCATAAATTTGTCAAGTCCTATAGTAAAGAATAGAGTATAGATACTATATCTACCTATTTCATCAAAAGTCATGGAATTAATCTGTAAGGAAAAAAAAAATCTTCCAAATTATACATTTCTTCAATATCCACTTAATTTCTCTATGACTTTATTTTTAATTTTATTGTTTTGATAATGTACCCACTACTTTATGGCTTTATTATTTTCTTTAAACAATAGCATTTTATACTAGTTGATTTGAAGCTATACCTTTTGCATTATATAAAGTATTTAATTATATATATAACTTAGTTCTATTAAAAGTTTTTTACTGCTGGATTTAGATAGTTTCTTACATCACTATAATAGTTTTTTAATTGCAAAAACTTAAGCTCAGGGCTGAGCCCCGGTGGCGTAGTGGTTGTGCGCGGGACTGCGGCCCACCAGGATGGAGGTCCAATTCCAGCAGTGGGGCTGGGCCTCCTATTCCCACCACCGGAGAGCAGTGATGCCCCCCAAAAAACAAAAAACAAATACAAAAAAACCCCTTAAGTTCAATAATACATCATGATATTTTGTTGCATGTTTTTATGAATAATTAGTATTGAATTTGTAAATGTGATTAATAGAAAACCTTTTCATTATTTTTGTTAGAGAGCAGATAATGTATTTCTTTTCTGTCTATTTAATGTTCATTCCACTTACCAAGATTTCTTCTTTGGTGGCTTACCGAATATACTCGAGTATAAGCCGACCTGAATATAAACCGAGGCACCTAATTTTACTACAAAACCAGGAAACTTATTGACTCGATTATAAGTCTAGGGTAGGAAATGCAGCAGTTACTGGTAAATTTCAAAATAGAAATAGATATCAATAAAATTACATTAATTTTGGCATCAATAGGTTAAATGTTTTTGAATATTTATTTCAAAGAAAAGCCATAAGTGGAAAAGAGGGTAAACAAAACTAATATGGTATCAACAATAACTTTAAAAGAACAAAAAACTTAGCTCAATCAGCAACCAAGCTAAAACACAAGAGTTAAAATCTTTCAAAACTGGGTTCTTCGTCATCATCTGTATGTCCAAACAGAATTTCAGCTTTAGCTGGTATGAGGTTATCAGCATAGACAGTGCCATCATCACTGGGTCCACAGTCATCACCATCCCTGCTGTCAGTCTCACACAAAGCGCTGTCTTCACTGCCATCAGTAGCATTGCTGAGGCCACATTTCTTGAAGGCGCAGTGCACCACGTCCTCTGGAATCTCCTTCCCTGCATCACGGACCCACTTTCCTACCAGTTCTAGGTAGGGCTTCATCAGATTTCCAACTTTTGTCAGATAGGCTGGACCAGATGACATCCATACATGCCTAATCTTTCTCACATGGCCTTTGAAAAGTTTATTTAAGCACACATCTAGGAAAAGCAGCTTGGAATAACAGCCAAAGTCACTTGAGAAGACTTTGCCAGGTTTTTTATGTCTTCAGATATGTGGGCTCTGAACATACGTATTGCAAACTATCCATGATGGGTTTTTTTCTTTACGGCTGCTCCTGGTTGTCCATTCCAAATATCTTCCAGAATGTTTTTGTTTTGTCTTCATCCATCCAGCCTTTACTATGTGCACGCACTGTAATTTGTGGTGAGAATTTGACCTCTGTAGGCCAGGTCTTTCTTTTAAAAATAATGACAGGCCGCAACTTAGTTCCGTTACATGACAGAACAACAGTGAAATTCCTTTTTTTTGTTTTTTACTTTTTTATTTCCTGTGGTTCTGAGTAAAATAGCACTTCTTTCTCCCAAACTTGCACCAGTTCTGCTGCTTGGAAGAGCAAAGATCACAGGTGTTTCATTCACATTCCCAGTGTCTCCCAGGTCGAAGTTATGGATCCTCCTTTGTTTTATGGCAAGTGAATGGAATGACATCACTTTTACATTAAGGTCTTTTGGCAACTTCCGTGAAATCTTTGTAGCAAACATAGAACAAACCTATTCATGAAGCGGGTATCCCACCTTGCTGACGCAACAAAACTTTCAATGCCTGGTGCTTTTAATTTGTTATCTTTAGCCCTTTGAAGGCCACGTCAGCAAATTCCCATGAGTGCTACGCAGTAACCATTTTGACGACATTTCGTAACCCAATTATGCATCGGTCTCTAGAGCTCCATAGGAAGTCGTTAAGCCATGTCGATTTTTTTTTTTTTGGCCTTTGGAATATTTTCCAAGTCAGCTTTCATTTTCCATCACTCTCTCCCTTATTCTATGTCAACACAAAATTGCTGCCTACGCAGTTACCGCATATATATGGGAAGTGTTAACACAACACATGCAGTAACCCAGTGTGTACACAATGCAGGGTGGATATTATGAGCCCTAAAACAGGGTGCTCTATGGAAGCAAGGCAGCACTGGGTCCAGATAGAGGTTAATAAGAAAATAAAAGATAAAAGACAGCAGATTAAGTACTGTAAATAAGCAGTAGTCTATGTCCAAGACCAGAGATATACCAGCATTTGTCTTCAGCAATTCTTGGGCGGAACAAGGGGGTGTAACCAAGCGCGGGAAGACAGCAATGGCTATATTGTTGCTCAGAGGCCTGGACAAGAGCTGGAGAAGAGGAGCGGACACATCTGACATTCATCGGACAAGGATGCCGTGCGTCCCAGGGACCAGCACATGGAAGCGGCCAGGTTGCTGTCCTATACGGTATGGACAACACAGAGGCTGCCGGAGTGCAGGAGAAAAGAGCGGTGACATCCACAGTCAGCGGACCACCCACAGAGGCTGCTGGAGACCGCGGATGAGGGGGAGAGATAGAGAACCAGTAAGTAAGACCCTCACTCGAGTGAAAGTCAAAGGTTTTTTTTTTTTTCAGCATAGTGATCCAATAAAACAGTAGAAGTGCCCCTTTAGATTTCTGATCATTTAAATCTTTTTAGAAGACAGCTTCCTCTTTTTCCTTTGGAGTGACCAATGGATTTGAACCACTGCTCAGGTCCATAAATAATACATTAGGGCTTCTTATGTATAGGAAGAGATCTGATCAAATATTAAATATAAGTCTAGTTGTCATAGAATTGTGGACTAGCTACACTTCAGTAATTTTCAAAGACTCCCTATGTGTACAGATTAACTATATTCAGGAAAACATTTGAAGCTGTTATATAATGTTTTACTTGTTTTCCATTACATTATTATTCCACAGACAACTTATTTGTTTGTTATTTATTTGTCAATTTATTCCTTCATTCATTTTTCGCTGATTCCACACTCAGCTGCCAATTGAAGAAATGGGGGTTGGAAGCCACTACTTGAATCCTGTGGTAAACCTGCTTCACATAGTCGTGATTGCTATTTTGTACTTTAGTCTCTTAAGTTGCTTCCAAGTAACAGTGGTTCTATAAGAGTACACACCATGGGTTTCCTAAACTTTAGTCTTAGCAGGATTAGATTTCCAGCCCTTCCTCAGTCCCCAGCAAAGCTGCTGCTGGGTAACATAAAGAAAGCAGCCCAGTACTTAATGATCCAAAACCAGACTAGAAGATTGTTTGTGGTGGTTCTACTTTGCCATATGAAATCATCAAGAATCAAATGTTGATTTAATAGCTACAAACAACAACAATATTCTGTTCTTTAGATTTTGCTTTTCTTGGGAATACACACACACACACACACACACACATATATATATATACACACATTCCTTTATATTAAGTATTTCAGAAAAATTTCAAGGAACATTTGCTCTTAGGTACCAACGAGCAGCTTTCAACTTACAGCAATCTGATGTACAACTAAATGAGAGAGGGGCATTTTATCCTGTCCATTGGGGGTGTTATGAGTTATAAGTTGATGGAGACCTTGCAAAACACTATCAAGCACTTGAGTGCCATCAATCTGTTCCTGTTGTTTTTTATAAGTATCCTGTATATGATATTGCAATCGCAAAAATCCTATGATAAATTGTGACAATTCAAAAGATGTTTTTTAACATGATCCCAAGGAAACAGTATCAATTCAAATCACAGAAGTAACATATAAACATATGATTTCAATAACATTGTAATTTAATTTGTTGTTAATACTATTAATTTGGTATCCCAAAAGAATACTGCTTGAGATAAATCAGTCGATTTTTCATGAATTTGCTGATAAATATGTTGTTTAATGGACCACAAAACTTCATTATTTTAATGCCAAACACGTACAAAAGTAATGGTTTGTACAAACTGATGTCAAGCTAATACTGTAGTAGTAGCAGTAATCACAGTCATTCTTTAAATTGCAGCTATACCATATAGCTATATATTCTATATATTTAGAAACATTATTTTCCCCATTGCAATTCAGCAGCTGTGAAATTGTTATCTTTTAAATTTAGAAAAGTTAAAGTATAGAAAGCTGTATAAAGTTGCCTTCTTGGATGACTATCACCATATCCCCGCTTTTGATTTAAAAACAACTCTTTCAAAGTCTGATTTTGATGTTCAATAATAGCTTGACTAGTACTATTTCCTGGAATACCAGTCAAGTGTTGAATTTCATGTACATGAAAAAATGTCAAACATTTTTTAGAAATGTAAGCAGAACCATTATTTATTTTGAAAGTATGTGGAATTTCCATAAAAAGCTAATGCTTCTAACAAGTGAGTAACAACAGCATCAGCATGTTGTGTAGTAGCAGGGGTAGCTCATGAAAAACGAGGAAAAGTAACAATAGAATGACAAACATTTTTGTTTGCCAAAAGAAGGAATTTGAGTAATATCCATTTGTCAAATTTGGTTCAAAAGCTTGTTCCTTGAGGATTATTTCCTAAAGGGAGATTAGGGGCAGATACCGCTGGGCAAGCTGAGCAAAATCATAAATTGCCTTCACTTATTTTTGAAGCTTTTTTAAGTTTTATTTGCAACTTACTTTAATCTTCTGAAATTTATTGTCTCCACCTAAACTTAGAATAACTAGTTATGAAAATTGTATTGCCTGTTAGCCAAGAGTTAAAGGTTTTGCTGGGAGTCATTTTTTGCTGCAGTGCATCAAGATTACTGTGACCAATGAGAGGGAGTTTAATTTAGAGCTAAACTCCGGAAGTGGGAGTGGGGCACAGGCTCCAACAGATAACAGATATTTGCGATGCCCAGCACGTTTTACAGCAATAGAAAGATGGTATAAAAAATCGGGAGAGAATTTTTAGGTCCTTGTATAATTTTAGTAAATATTTTTTGTTCCTCCCTTTCATATAATTTTTGTCAATCATGTAAGCATAGATTATGAATTTGTTCAGTAATATTTTCTCCAAAGATGACTTCCTGAGCAGTTGCAGCAAAAGAACCAGTACCAGTCAGCTGTTCAAAAGTTAGTCCTAGTGGCTGCCCATGGCAGCTACTAATCTGAACCTGTTTCTCAGCTGGATTTGAGGCATAACCTTATTTTCTTTGGGATATGCTGGAGGCTTTTTTGTTCAAAATAAGAAACCATCTGTTCTACAACTGCCCTTCCAGAATCTAAATGAAGGTGCTCAAACATTATTTACTAAGCAAATAAATTTCTTCAATTCCTCAGATATGGAAAACTTATTCTCCTCTTCAATGGAATACTCTGATGAAGAAAAAGAAGATTCAACTTCATAACTAGTATAAACTTTGTTGTATATAGGATTTCTAGATGGGTCCATATTAGCAGCTCCTATAACATTTTCACAAGCTTATTTTTCTCTTTCACTTTCAGTATCTGACTGAAATTGTTTTATAGCAATATTAACTAAAGACATTAATGCCCAAACATCATGATCAGTGGTTTAACCTCTTTGATGTGCCCTTCTCAAAGCACAAATCACCTGTTCCTGTACTTTAGCATTTAATTGATTCTTGTTTTCAGGGTGAAACCAACAGCAATATTTATGTACACAAGCAAAACGTTTTCTTAAAAGTTCAGGATGGACTTTTACTCCTGTTATCTTTAATATAGCTTTCAAAGCCTCAATGTATAACCTTTCTGTAGATACAGAAAGATCTACTACAGTATTCATATAACTTTACCACATTGGTTCTGTGAGTCCTCCTAGCATCCCTTTGGGTCCTCCTTGTTTGGGTGACAAATGTTGTTATAAGTAAATGAAGATGCAGAGGACTCAGAAGCACACAGAATGAATCTGTAAGAAAGCAGAGGGTTAATGCACACTCAGGCATGCAGCAAACAACTGCTTTGTCCTTTCTTTTCACTCATACACAAATTTGGGGATATGTGACTGGTTACATTTGCTCAGAACCTTTTTAATTTGATAAAAAACATTCTTCAAACAATATTATCTAAAAAACTAGGTGCTGTAAAAATATAACCTACAAAGCAAAGAACAGAAACAAAGCAAACTCCAGTATAACATTCTATATCAAGGACTACTTGATATGTCAATAAACCTGTTTGCAGATTGTATTTATCTTGAATGTGTATCCTTGAAGCTTTGTTTTGTATTCATGCTCTAGTCATGTTTTCAGCTATACTCTTCATTATAAACTGCAAATTTAAGTAATCAATGGATATTATAATATAATTTGTCCAAGTTTCCAGAAAAGTTCTGACTACAAAACTATAGTTTCAGGAGTAGGGTCATTTTAAACTGCTGACATTCAGCAGTCAGTCCATAACCATTGCACTCCCAAGGTTCCTTTTTATCGAAGCAATAGGTTTTATTAAAAAAACATAATTTAACATCTTTGCATCTTCACTTTCTAATGTCAGCAATGCTTCAACTATTACAGGATTGCCTCAAAATTAGTACACAATCCAGCTGATGTTTAATATTATTTCAAAAACATTTGTATCTCAATCACCTTTATAGATACAAATATTGATATGAATAAAAATTCTAGGCACTCACTTTGCAGCAGGCTATGGATGACAGAAAAAACAAAATCCATCTACTGAAGCCCCATGTGGAGCCTTGGGGAACTCCCTTTCATCACTGACCATGATGTTAATAAACTTGCTATCCGAATACACTGTAAAGTGAAATAATGCAGATCTAGGTAGGTTAAAATTTAACAGCTTATTCTTAGTTTTCTCTCATGACTTATTTTCAATTTGTGCTAATTCTCAGTATTCCCAGATTTCTTTTGGACTGAGGATTTTCTGTGTTTTGCTGTGTTTTTGACTTTGACTTATTTTGTTAAACTGGTTGGAATTTTACTGTATGATTTCTTTTATTTCAAATTCAGTATGGTTATGACATGGAAAGTTGTGGGGGAACCAGTGAGCTAATAATGTGTACAAGGACAAAGAAAATGCTCTAAAATTGAGTGTGCTGATGATAGCAAAAGTTTTTTAAATACATTTCAACCATTTTTTTGCAAAGTTCCTTGAATGACATGACAACAAAAGTTTTAAAATTTGAAAAATATTTTGAGTTATAAGTAATTCACAGCCTATTAAGATAAACTGTTCCTTTAATATTGTGTTTCATTCCCCCCAAATATTACATTAAATTATTTAAGTACCACCAGTCTCTGACTAGAGATGACACTTTAGTCTGTAGGCCTAGCACCACTATATTGGTACTAGCACTTCACATAGAAAAAGGACTTCCATATTGATTCAAAGTTTTTGTCTCTCTAGTAATGCTTTCATTGTTCTTAGTGTGAGTATTTATCTTGCCTTTCCTTAGAACTATTGCTTATATGTGTTAGCTGTGTTACTCTTTTGGGTATATGTGTGTGTGTGTGTGTGTGTGTGTATAGTCAATCCCAGGTTTAAAAATTTAAATAAGTTTCTAAGTGCCAGAAAAAATAATTATGATTCTTATTTAGCTTTACTTTTATACAGAGCTTTGAAACAATTCGTTTCAGCTGGAATCTCTACTAAAATGTGCAGGTCTACTCTGGATATCCTGAATCAGAATCTAAGTTGCCTGCGTGCTGCTTTTAAGTCTTTAAAAATATTGTTTCAAAGTTATGCTTGATTGACTTAAAAGCAGCATTTGCTCACGCAAAGGGGATCAGATGAAAGGATTTTGTGTGTGTGAGTGTGGGTTCTCACGCCTACGGTTCTGTTAGTTTGTGGTACTTCAAGGACTTGCATGCTGCCGTGTGGTTGTAAGTGCTGAAGAACTAAAGTATTGCTTTGCAAAGAAAAGTGGACCTGACCTAAACCAGGCTATTTTATGTCACCACATACACATGTTAAAGTTTGACAATAAATAAAGAATAACTAAAAAGGATCGATGACTTAAATTAAGGTGTTGGTGAGTAATATTGAAATGATAGTCTACTTCAAGATGAACAAATATAACTTGGAATAAGTACAGCCAGAATGTCACTTACAAGTGAGAATGATGAGGCTTCCTCTTGTCCATTTTGGTATGTTATCAGGAGAGACCAGTCCCCAGAGAAAACCAACATCCTTACAAAAATAGAGGGTCAGGGGAAAGAGGAAGACCCTTAATGAGATGGAAGAACTCTGATGGCCATGGTGGCCTCAAGCATAAAAAAATGTGAGAAGAGCACAGGACTGGTCATGGTCTGCTTTGTGATCACTGAGAATTAGACCTTCTTAGAAGGCAATTAATTACTTAAAAGCATTCTAGAAGCTTATGATGATACCCTGAAGTAAACAGAAGTGTGGTAACTGTTTCAAACTGAGGACAATGATAGCATAACATAATGTATCAGTTGTCCATCATAGATAGTTCATAATCCCAGAGAATGACTGTATCTTTATGGAAACTAAAGCTGATCAAATCCTCTTGGGAACATGAGTTATAGTCTAGAAGGCTCAAGTTTTCTTACATATTGAGATAAATGTATCATCACTATACAGAGTTGTCGTTAAAATGATAAGTGATGTTTTTCTTGTCTCCCTTTCTCAGATTCCATGCTGTGTTCATGTTCTTACACTTCCTGATGGTGCTGTTTGCTGTTCATTGCTTTCCAGCTGGTTTAGACTTATATGCCCAAGAGAAGAAAACGTTGCCTGGTTCCATGCAATCCTCTTGATTTTCTCGGGGTTGAGTGCAGTGTTGCAGCCACTGTGCCAATCGTTTTGTTGAAGGTCTCCCTCTGTTTCTGCCAGCACTCTACCTTCTCAAGACTGGTATCCTTTTCTAGGGACTGCCTCCTCTGGCTAACATGTCCAAACGCGGCTGTACCAATACCAAGACAGATTGCTTTTGTTCTTCTGGCAGGCCCTGGACTTTCGATATTCTTTGCCAGCATCATAGTCCAGACACTCCCTTTTCATCAGTTTTCTTCATTCATTATCTAACAGTCATATGCATCTTAGGCCTCAGAGAGGACCCTGAGATAGATCAGACACACCACAATCTTCAAAGGGACATTTTTGCTCTTCAGCACTTCAAAGGGTTCTTGCGAAGCACATTTGCCAAAGGCATCCATCAGTTGATTTCTTCACTTCTCCTTTGATTGTGGATCAAAGCAAAGAGACATCTTTGATAGCTGCAGTATGTTCTGTTTGCCATGTAGTTCTGGTGGCATTGTCAGGCAAGTGTTGCATGCTAACCATAAGATTGGTGATGCAGCAACCTCTACAGAGTAGCTTTCTGTGTCTGTAGAGATTTTGAGCTTGGAAATGCTCAACATAGTAGGTGTGTGACTCAGTTCAATGACAGTGGGTTACTCTTTTAGAGAGGAGTCAGAAACTCCATGGTCAATAAATAAGTAAGCTTTTTCTTTTCTTTTTTTCCTTTTTTTTTTAGTGGGGGGGCATCACTGGTCAATAAGTAAGTAAGTAGAGTATTGAGTAGGACAATTTGGCAAGTTAATGAGTTGTCAAATTGGAAGACCTGTTTGTCCTTCTAAAATTTGGTGATATCACTCAGTGTCAGAATACGTTTGCCATTTCAATAGATGCTAAGGGATACTGATAGCATAGGTGAATATAGGACAGGTAAAAAAAGGGACAGGTAACCACAGTGCAATTGTTCTAAAGCTACAATCATAATAAATATGAGACTGCCTACTCTCATAAAAATACATAACTCATATGCGTTGATTTGTTATGAATCAGAAATGACTGGAGGACGGTGAGGTTTAAGTGATCAGAAACAATTGTCAAAAGAAGGTACGACTCTGAGTTTTCACTAATTCAATTATTTAAAAGCAATCTCAAAGCTTGTGCCCGGGAACAGTGCGCTACATTTTTTTCTTTGGTATCACAAAAAATATCTGTTTGACTTTTTCTGATCTACCCATTGAGATTATTGTTTTGACTCATGTACTTGAGACCATCATATTTATCACTCTTCAAGATATCCCCATTATTTCACATCAGAATGATCATTTTAATTGACTTTATTATGCTTTCTGAAACACAGCAGAGCAATTTTTCTGTGGCTTTTCTTTGTAGCCCTCTAAGATGAGTGAAGAGAGAGCATTATATATGAATATGAGATTACCCTATGCAAAGAAGAAGCAAAAGGGCAAATCACACTCAGCTCAAAAATGGAGAGGTAATTTTTTCCTTTGCTTCCTTGAAATATAAAATTAAGTAAGAAACATAGAGATGATATTATAACGATTCTAGGTCTGATGTAGTGGTTTGATATACTGGGTTCCTCAAATGTTAAGGGATAAATGAATATAGAATATAGAATATTGAATGGAATTTCTGATGAAAGTACGTAGCGAAATTCATCTTCACCTTCAGAACTCTTAATTTTGTTTCAATTTCAGGTCTTTGCTTGCCGATTCTCTGATCTGCATTTTTACTTTGTTCAGGGTTTACATGGCATGTTATCGCGGTATGTCTGGGCACCCTCTGTGGCCTTCTGATGCTGACAAGCGCCATTTTAGGATATCTCTGTGAGTACGAAGTACTCATAGTTCTTGTGAAAACAGTGAGTCAGGATGAACAGTGAAATGTAAGAACTGCTGCACTGTCCTTAAATATAAATTTAAAAGTTGATGGAAACTAGTGATCATGATGTCAGTGAGGCTGACAAAGATGATGATAATGTTTATTTATCATTTGGTATTATCCAGTTCTTATACCACAATGTATAATCCATAGCAATTATTTCACTATGAAATATAGACAAAAATGGATAGATTCAGATTGGTTTTTTGTGTATTACATGGTTTGCAATATGAACAGGGATGTTGGGAAATCCTCAACTCTTTTATCTCTTATTTTACCTCAAAAATGTTTAAAACACTCATGACAATTCACACAATATCTTTTCTATGAAATCAATTGCTATCTATCAGTTGTTTCTTGATGCAAAAGAGGGAGATCGTTCGGAAGATGAATTGAAACAGTGATTACCACCGTGTGCTCTAATAGCACAGGAAGTGTGCGGAGGGCAGAGGACGGGGCTCATTTGTACTGGCTGAGTACATTGGAGAGTTCCTAAAGACAGCACGCATAGTACATTGAGGAGAAGGTTTACAGTGGATAATTTTTAGAATAAATCCATGTGGAAAAGTATTAAAAGATAATGATGATCTGACCATAGAAGTAGGAGGAAATGAAAGACAAATATGCCATCATGGAAAGTGTAGTGAAGAGTCCATTTTTCCAAACAGGAGAGGAAGAGGAAGCACTATATGAACCAAAAATTAGTTTATTGACTTTAGATATTAGAACCATATGTTGATATTTGGTAGACTAATTCTTTGGTGGGGTGAATGCAGCCAAAGCCAGAATACAATTGGGTATGAACATATTGGAAGATTGGGAATTTAGAAGATTAACATAAAATTATTCCTAAGAAAACATTATACCAAGTTTTGAAAGGAAGTGGATCCACATTATCTTTACTGGGTTTTTTAAGAGAAATATAAATTAATGAAATCGCATTGGAAAACATTTTATTATTTTCTGGTATTGAATATGACCATATATTTAATAATGAGTATGTATCCAAGAGAAATATTTGCACATACACAAAAGCACACATTTATAGGAATGCTTATAACTGTACTCCTTGCAATATTTAGAATATCAAAGCTATAGAAATTATTATTAATATTCAAGTGAAAAAGTCACCTGTGATAGGTTCACAAAAGTGAATATTATACTTAAATCAAAACAAATGAACTAAAATGGTATGTAGTTCTGTGAGTGAAGAGTGATTGCAATATACTTAAGCTTATAGCTATATGGATGAGAGAGAGGAGAATGGGAAAGAGATCATTGTTTCCATAAAACAATAAAAACAGGAGTTGTCTTTTACATAATTTTGAAGAATTAACAAAAGGACTAAGTAAATGAGCAAAAGTGTCCTATTCTTGGAGCTAAGAGAGAAGGTTCTAGGAGTGAAAGATTATGTCATCCTATTCTGGAGATGTGAGGTGCAAATATTACTAAGAGACAACTTTGTTATAAAGAAGGAAAGAAAAAAGAAGTGCAAAAATTTGGGGAACGTTCGATTTAATATTTTCATATGCAAGAGAATAATCTATGAGACATTTTCAAGAGATGGGGGAAATGGAATAATTGTACAATGTGATCAATAAGGATTGAATAGGGAAGGAAACTGAAATCTATTCCACCCTAGTGGAATAATATGAGTTTCCATTCGTATTATAGACAAGCATATATATTTTTTTAAGCAGGAAGTGAACTTTTCTTCTAAAAATATGAATGAAATCATATGGCTGTTCTACTGAGATTCCTACTCAAATGTGATAATATGAATTCAAATCTGAACTGGCTCTGAAGGAGATCTGTAAACAAGTGCATAAGTAAAAAAAATAAGTCTAATAAGTTTCTTACATTTTACACTATTTTTAGAAGCAGATGTTTTAATTGACATATCGTTCACATAAACAATTCAATATTTCAATAACACTAAGAAGAGTTGGGCAGTCATCAACATAATCTATTTTAGAACCATTTTTTCCTTTTTATTTATTTTGGTTAGCTCTCTTTTGCCTCCAACCTCCTTTGCCATTTTCCCAAGTAACGATTTATCCGCTTACCTTTACAGGTTTATTTATTCTGAATTTCATCCACAGAAAAAACATACAAGAAAAAATAAAGAAAACAAAAAACAGCAATGACAAAATAAAACCGAAATACCTCAATCAAACCAAACCAAACCAGACAATATTAAAACCTGGAACAATTTTTAAATGTCCCCAAAGGAAGACCAAATGGTGATGTGTTGTTCCACTTTCACCTCACTGTGTGTGCTGTGGTCCACATCCCAGTGCTCTCTCCCAACAAGGCTCTCCCATCCTGGCCAGGAGATCTGAGGGGATCCCCCAGCGTCTTCAGCTGTTGGGAGCTCTGTGTGTTGATTTTTCATTTCCATTGTCATTTGAGATCGCTATAGGGTGCTAGGTGCTCAGAATTTAAGCTCTGATACTATTTCCTTCCGTTGGATTTTGATTATATTATTTACAGTCCATGAATTACATATATTAGTGTACTACTTTGTGGACAGAATTTACACCTCATTTAGGTGGCTGTTTAAGACAAGAATTTAGGACCCCAAGCAATATTGGGGGGGTTAGTCCATAAAACTTTACTTTATAATTTAGTCTATTAAGTGTGCTTTATGAAAAAACTAACATATTGTGAAAATTACATAATGTGGCACAAAGACAAAGAATGAGCCCAGGATGTTGGGAAATGATGGCTCCAATAGGCTTGTTGGACACAGAGCTGCCACAAAGCTTCAATTAAAAAAAAATCCATTATCTGTCAAGGGCAAACAAGCAACATATACCAGTACTTTTCAAAAATGAATATTATGGAAATTTTTATGAAAGTAAACTATGTCCATTAATTTCATATACATTTTAATTTCTTGGGTATGAGAGCAATTAATATGGCTGAATCAAATATTTACATTAAAAATATTAAATACCATTGCATTGTACAAAGAAGAACAAGAAGATAAGGATAAGCATAATGTTTATTGTTACCATGGAAAGTCAAGGTCAGGCGTCCATCTGAAAGGGAATGTTGAGATGTTGTCAATAATTACGAAAAGTTTGAATGCTTATAATAACTTTCATTATCTCTGATTATATTCCATTTAGTTCAATAATTTACTTTGTTTATAAAACTACTTCAATTATCATAATAAATTGACCCTCTAGTAAATTCTTTCATGATTTTTATTTTATGCTGTGAATTCAAGTTTTTCACAGGTCTTCTCAATGCAAAATACAGCCTATGGGGCATGCAAAACAAAAAAATATTTCCACACAAGAAACTCAAGATCACACAACTATACTACCTAGTAGAGGTATGTACTATATACTTCAAATAATACCAATAATAGTCAGGAGATGTTTGCTTTAAATGGTGTTATCCCTTCTCTCTCATTTCAATATATATTCTAAACATTGTATCTTGAACTTTGGGAAGATCTTCAGTTTTGTCTACCTTGCTGTTATTCTGATTTTTTCTTCATATTTGATTGAATACTTGACATTCATAATAACAATAAACATTATGCTTATCCTTATCTTCTTGTTCTTCTTTGTGCCCCTTTTGTATTGTCACTTTCACCCCTTTATATTATCTTTAAATACCGATCAGATCATTTGAATGTCTATTTCAAAAATCTTTTTTAGGTTTGAGGATGACATTTCCTAAAGGGTAGGATTCTTGGAATTCATAGCATATCTCATCTCAATAATCACTGGACTTGATGTATAGCTGAGAAACAAAGGTTTCTCTGTGCAACCTTGGCTGTGACAGAGATAGTATTCCGTCAGCCATATTCTTACCTCCACAACTTCCAGTGACGGAATCTCAGACTGGCTGCTTTGGCATACAACGAAATCACCTAGTCTGAGAAGTCAGTCTAAAACAGAGTGAAAGAAACATGTGAGTGATCTTGAGGCTGGAATAATAGTGCTGTCCGTTGTTTTCAAGGAAAAGTCTATGGTGCCTGTCAAAGAAAATGGTCATGTTGTGGAGAAAGCTGTTACTATTTTTCAAAAGAAGAGAAAACCTGGATGGACAGTAAGAAGTCATGTGAAGACAAGAATTCTATTCTCATCAACATTGATGACAAAGATGAGCCAGTATGTTCACTTCACCCAACTTGCACGAGTGCTTTATGGTCTAAATTATCATAATTGTGTAGACTTTCCTTGAATCTTATTAATCTCACTTGGTGAAATCAATTATACCTAATGATTCATATTTATTGACAGAGAAGAGATTATAGGAGGTTGAGAGCACAGAGAGGAATATTTCCTTTTAAAATAAGAGCGATAGTGTGTTGAAATAATCTAAAATATTTTCATCATGTCTCACATTCTAGTACACGAGATTATTCTATGTTTAGCTTTTCCTTCTATGTTTAGATTTTGGGTAAGAAATTAATCAGAAGAAAAACTGCATTTGATGATATGGATAGTCTTCTCCATTTACTGGGTCTTTTTCTTGCTCCAGAAATATTTGGGACAATTACATAATACTTTGGGGGGGGGGGGAACAAATCTCTATCATGACCATAGAAAGACTAGATGCAAATGAAAATGAGTACAAGTGGAATTATTCTCAATCCATAAATAAAAGGAATAGGGAAGTTTCACTGTTTCAGATTAACATGACTTCTGTTTTTTATTATATGTATTACTTACATTTATTACAGATTTTTCCCAATGGTTCAATTTAAATATCAATTTATTTGTAATTTTTACTTTCATTAGTTTGATTTATGTTATTTCTGAAGGAAGAGTGATTTAGTCGCTCTTATGTGAAGACACTTCAAAAGTTCAGAGGAAAATTTCATTATTTTTAGTACATGCTCATGAATTTTTGAAGCCTCTCACATATAACTATTGGTATAATTTTAAATTAGCATAACTATATAATACATAATTTCTGGTGGATAAAATATATAAAAAGCAACATGATGAAGAATCATAAAAAATTAAGATATATTTTGCAACTAAAAGGTTAGGATACACCCAGAGGTACTTTAAGAGATAGGAATGGCAGTCTACCTCTAAAATATTAGCTATTGAAAATTGTACAGAGCGGGATACCCAAAATAATCCAGAATTTTTTCAAAGCTACTTGTTTAGTATTTTTTATGAAGTAAATTTATCACCTTTAAAGTACTCTCCATTACATCATTTAATACATTTGTCAAATATATGATTCCATTCTTGGAAACATTTTTCAAACTCCTCTGTTTGAATGGTTGAGTGCACCTCCCTTGTTTATTTTCTTCTTCACCTCTTCTATGCCATCAAACCGCTGTCCTATCGTGTCCCTCTTATTCACAGAAAGAAAAAGAAATTGCATGGAGCAAGGTCCGGTGGGTAAGGTACATGAAGTAAAAAAAACATGCTATGTTTTTTTGCCCAAAACTGGCACACCAAAATGATTGAGTGAACAGGTGTATTGTTGTGGTGACAAAACCAGTGTTCCATCTGGGACAAATCAAGTCTTTTATTTATTTATTTTGCACACTGTTAGCAACCATTTTCAGAATCTCTAAATAGAAAACTCAATTGATAGTCTGACATGGTGGAATGAACTCCAAATGTACTATGAGTCGATATTTTCACCTTTTCAGGAAGGTGACAGATGCTCAGAACTAGATTTGTCATTAATCATCATTTCACCTTTCTTTGAAATGAGAACAAACACTTGTCTGGTTAAGTTTCCCCCATGATGCTGTCCTTGTTCAACATCACAACAGTTTCTGTGGTATTTTTCTGTAGCAGGAAATAAAAATTCACAGCCACATGCTGTTCTCTTAAATCAGCCATCACAAAAAACGGTGTTTGACAGAAACTGCTTTTACAAAAAAATTCACTGTGACCAGAGAGAACCTTCCCAGGTGATGCCACTGGGTGCACTAACTCACAGCTTAAAGCTCACCTGCCAAGAAAAATGCCTACTATTAAGATTTCACTCCACCCAGTGCGATTTGTTTTTTGGTGGAAATCCCCTAGTATATGAAAGACTGAGGTAATATACATTTAACTCAAATATCCCCTCATAGAAATTAAAAGAGTAAAGTATATATTTGATACCTATGTGTTTTAAATGTATTAATGATACTTATTATAGTATTTTAGAGTTTTTATAGCTATACAAATTAAATGAATAAGTACTGTATGCTGCATGGATATATGTGTATGTGTGAAAAGCAGGCAAAAATAAATATATTGCTTCTGGCAAGAGACAAAAATTTAGGTAGAAAATTGATTTATTTGTAAGAATGAAAAGGAAATACAGTGAATAAAATATGGGAAATAAAATATCACATTGTGTGTATAATATTTTCAAAATTCTGCACGCACTTTTAACTTTTCAAAGCATTTGAAAAAATATGATTCTTTATTTGAAAATAAAAAAAAACTCATGGAAGTTAATATATTTGCCTAAGTCCATAAAATGAATAAATGTTATTTAAACATGTAGCTTTTAACATTTTAACATTTAAAAATGTTACATGCTTCTGGCTGTATACTAGTCTACAGTGTTATTGTAATTTGTTTATTCAACCTTGGTGATAGGAATTTGGGTTGTTGTTTCCAGTTTTTTGCTGTCATTTTTAATCCTAATTATATAACTTTTATATTTTTGTATAATTTCATTTATGTTTTGTAGTGGGTTTATGCCATTTTAGTTCTTTATGTTCCTAAACCTATCCCACCTGAATTTCAAAACCATCTCAGAAACAGCTTTGATGCATTGAACACTAATGACAGAAGACCCAATGAGCTGTCAAATGACATCAAGAATATCATTTAAAATACAAGAAAGAAAGAATCATCAAAATAGTATCAGAAAAGGCTCTGAAACTTGCTCTTCATCTTAGCATAGCTAAAGCAAAGGGAAGAAATTATGAAGTCAAATAACTGAATAGAAAATTTCAAAGGCCAGCTCAAGAAGACAAAGCTAAATATTATAGTGAAAAGTTGAAGACAAAAATTAGAAAGTCAAAAGGGAAGAAAACATTCAGTTTATTTTTACTGAAATATGTGAAGAAAATTTCAAGCCTCAAGTCACAAATTTGACAGATTCCAAAAAAAAAAAAAATTGATCAATGCAGGGAGTCTCAAAAGGATGTGGAAAGATTGTGCAGAGTCACTGTACCTGAAAGAAGTATTCAAAAATTTTACCATTTCAAGAGGTAGCATATGAGCAAGAGTTAATATTTCTCAAGGAAGTTCAAGCTGCCCCACCCAAAGCCAATCCTTCAGAAACTGATGAAATACCAATTAAAGCTCTGGAGGAAATCCCTCATCTATTCCAATAAGTCTGGAAGACAAATACTTGGTCAACAAATCCCTATTTGTGCCAATTCCAAAGAAACATGATCCAAAAGAACGCTCAAACTATGTAACCATATACTCGCATGATGTAAATTTTTCCTGAAGCTCATCCAAGCATATTTTCAGCTTCAGGAGATTGTGGCTATCACTGCTGATATCAGATGGATCTTGTCTCAAAGCAGAGAAAGACTAGAAAGATGCTTGGGTTCTATTGAATACACCAATGCATTTGGCTGTGTGGATCATAATCAATTATGGGGAGTCTTGAGAAGAGTGGAATTTCCGAAACACATCATTGTGCTCATGCTGAACTTGTACACAGATCCATGGTTTAAAATCAGGAAGCCTATGTATCACATTATCCTCTCATCCCATTTGATCCATCTGTATGCTGAGAGACTAACCAGAGAATGTGAAGAAGAATGTGACTTAAGGGTTTGAAGAAGTTTTATTAAAGACCTGAAATAGGCAGATGACACAAATTTGCTTGATGAAAGCGTGGAGGACTTGAAGCAGTCTTGAGGAAGATCAAAAATTGCAGCCTTCAGCACGGATAATGACTCAATGAAAAGAAGCCCCAAATCCTCACAACTGCAGGACTAGGTAAGAACATGATAACTGGAGAAAAGTTTGACGTTGTAAAAAATGATGTTTTGCTTGGATCCACAATTAATGATCACGGAAGTAACATTCACAAAATCAAAATACGAGTAAATTTACTGCACAAGACCTTTTTGGGGCACTGCAAAGCATGAATGTTACTTTGGGGATTAAGGTGCACCTGTCCCAATTCATGCCATTTCTTGTTGCATGCTATTCTTGTGAACATTGGATGCTGAATAAGGAAGACAGAAGAAGAATGGATGAATTTGAATTGTAGTGCTGAAGAGGACTGTGGAAAGAACCACCAATTGTTGAAAGGGCAAACACGTTGGTCTAGGAGCAGCGTAACCAGGGTGATCCATAGCGTCTAGGTCAGGAGATGTCTGTTCCTAGAGAAGAATACCATGGTTATAAAGTGGAGGTTAACAAACAAGAGAAAGACCTCCAAAGAAATACAGGGACACAGTGGTTGCCACTCTGGACTCAGGCAGAGGAACAGTTGTGAGGATAGTCCGGGTCCGTGCAGTGTTTTGTTTTGTAGTTTGTTGGGTCACCCTGGGTCAAAACTCACTCAATATCACCTAACAATAACAAAAAAACCAACACCAAATCTTTTCCTGAAGATCTTTATTGTTTTAGACTTTACATTCAGGTTTTTCATCCATGTTATGTTCATTTTTGGGTATGATGTGAGAGGTCCTGTTTCTTTTTTCTAGAAATTATCATCTAGTTTCACCATCACCATTTGTTGAAAAGACTTTATCTTCCCCATTTAATGAGCTCTGTTTTGTAAAGAGCAGCAGTCCATAAGTGGATGGATTATTTCTGAGTTCTAAATTATGCTGCATTGTTCTATGTGTCTGTGGTTTGCTAAGACAAGGCTGCATTGACTGCAATATTCTAAGTCAGGCATCATTCAATTTCAGTGTTCTTTTTTTCTTGATCTTTTTAATTTCTAATTGTATAACATGATACCTTAAATTTACTTAAGGTTATTTTTTGGCAATGGAATGATCTTTGGAGATCATTCCATTTGCACTGAAAAAAGTCTATTGTACTGTCCTTGCTGACTGTTTTAAGTTCTTTTGTATCTTTTGAATGTCTATCCTTTATGCTCTTTGTCAAAATTAACATGACAGACTCCTGCTCTTACTGTGAAGTTGTCTCTTTGTCTTTTCAATTCTGTTAAATTTTATTAATGTATTTTAAGCCTCACTCATTGAGTGTGCAGATATTTATAATGGCTGTATCCTTTTGCTCAATTAACTCTTTAACTCTTGTGTGAAAACTTTATCATTTCTTATATTGATCTGTATGTTATCTTGTCATAAGTTAATATTTGCATTCTTGCTCATGTTTACTGCCATATGCTTGTTGTAGTTCTTCCACTGTTTTAAATTTTAGTCTACTTTTGACTTCATGGATAAATTGTCTCCTGTAGAGAGCATATTGGCAGGTCTGCATTCTTCTCTAGTCTACTATTTTCGGTCTCTTGATCTGTCCCTGTTATCAATTTTGATTTAGTCTAATTATTGACAGGGATGAATTTACTACAATTTTTTCTCAGTATGCTGTGTGTGAATTTTGGTGTTGTTTGCTTCTTCCACATAATAGTGTGTGTGTTTAGTCAACTGTTTTAGGATCTCATTGTCATTTCCTTACTTGTGGTTATTTAAAATTTTTCTATAGTTTTCATCCTTTCTTTTTTGATCTGCAGGTTTGTTCATTTTATTTGAGATTACCCTGCAAGTTATTGTTACTGTTTTAAACTTTCTGTTTTAAATATTTTATAGTTTTTTAAAGCATTCAGTTTTAAGCTTTATTTTGGAAATGACTCGATCTATCCATTTGGAATTTCTGTAACTACACAAGTTATTGCCTCATTGTATTTGTCTTCATTTACAAGATGCCATGTTTGGTTTCAGGCTTATAGGTTTATTTTACTTTAAAAATTAACTGCCCCCACTGGGACAGAGGTTCAATTCCAGCAGTGGGACTGGGCCTCCTACTCCCACCACCAGAGAGCAGTGAGGTCCAAAAAACAAAATGAAAAAAAAATTAACTGACATCTACTCAATGCTGATGCATTCCAAGTCTTCTTTTTTGATAGGGAAAGTTTTTGATGATTTTATTTTAGAGTCTTTCTTTTTCAGGACTTTTTCAGCTTTTATAATTTATATTTTCTTATACTTCCTGATATTAGAACATTTATCTTCTAGTAGATCTATTCTTCTTCTGGGATTCCTCTTACACATAAGTTTGTTGTTTGGCAATGTCCCACATAATTCTTAGACTTTGTTCTTTTTCTGTTTCTATTTTCGATCTTAGGTCGATGCCCTAAGATCACCATTGAGAGGCCTATCTTCAATGTTGCTAGTTTCTTCTTTAATTAATTAAATTATACTCATGTTTCTTAAAGACTCATGATCAGTTATCGAAATGGTAGTACTAATCTTTCAGATTTCTTATTTCCATTTCTGTATGGTTTGTAAATTTTCACTTTTGTCAGTTTATTCTTATAGTGTTTTCCTCAATTCTTCAGATATTTTTTTCAGTGTTTGCTTGTACAAATTTGCAGGGTTAGAAACAAGTAAGCAGTTTGTTCTACTCTGTTCTATTGGGTCATTATAAATTGGAGTCAACATGATGGCATTGAGTTTTTTATTTAGGGTAGATCAGGAATATTGTAACAGTGATTTTGCACTTTTCTTTCTCCTCTGTATAATGGACCTCTATCTGGCTTTTTAAAATTTATTGTGGGTAGGGGTGTTTGGGGAATTTAGATCAGTATTTTTTGAGAATTCTCTGTGGCAAAATGTGTTTGTCTTTTTTCTGCTTCATGAGTGACACTAGTGATTCTCCTTTATTTGCAGCACTTCATTAATGCACAATTCAGTGACTATTATTGGGTCGGATCATACAAAGTAGAAAAACATCACCGGTGGCAATGGCTCAACAGTGGCTCAGATCTTTCAAAAAACCTGTAAGTTTTCATCTTCCTCTCTTCTGTCTGAAATTCCCTGTCAGTAAGTAATACATTATTGATCTAGAAAGGAAAGTAATAGAGGAGGGTTGACAATTCAAATTATATAATATGTCAGAAGTTCATAAATGCTATTGAATGCTGTGAAGTCTCTTAATTCTCCTGTAAGTAGCTGCGTGTGCATGATAGGGAGAAGCAGATTTTACTCTTTTCCTTTAATGGCCATAGAATGCCTCCAGAATAGACATGTCAGATCACAGCACACAGGAGCAAATGGATTGGGAGGACACAAGAGTTGAACACACCCTAACCCACCAAGCCTTGAGGATGCTATTCCCCCTTACAGTAGACAATTCACAGAGAAGACCATATAGTCGGTCCCACTACAAGACATGACATCCCTCACAGACCCATAGCTTTGCAGGGCATAGCACTGGAGACACTGTGTGAGAATTGCACCCCCATCTGACTCCACCACACCAAAGCAAAACACTAAGGGCGTGTAAGCAAAATAGCAAGGGAAGCACAGCAAAGGAGTCCTGAAGGAGGACCCAAACTAGACTTTGGGACCAGGGTGTGACACCCCATCAGCATCAACCAGAAAACACTCCTAAAGACAAGCAAGCAATCCTTAAACTAAAAAAGAAAAGGAAAAGAATGCCTCCATGAATTTCTGGCATTTGTTCCTTACTGGAAAAGATGACTGAGTTGGTTCTATGCAGTGCGTGATGGGCAAAAACATCCTAACAAAAGAACAACTCATGTAATGACCTTGAACTGAGAGTGCCTTTGTCACGTTTAAGGGAATGTGAGGACAGCTTGTGGGTAGAGTGAGCATGAGGAGAGGAATTGAAAGACACAAGAGTACCATTATAGGGAGAGGTTATTATAAGGACTTTGAATTTTTCCTGAGTGTATGAGAAGTTATTGGATAGATTTTAGTAAAGGAGGGACAACAATAGTATTCTTTTAGAAAGAATATTTATCTTTATCTTTTCAGATTATATTGGGTGTATTTGAAGTATGGGTAATAAATTGAGATGCTATCAATTTAGTTTAGACAAAACTGATTTTAGCCAAATGAGAAATAATGGTGCCTTGATTAAGAGTAGTTGAGATATTGCTGATGAAAAATTGAGAGATTACAGACATGTTTACATCATATGTGAAAGGAAGGCAATTTTGGGGTGATTCTAAGATTTGGGGTCCAGCAATTTAAGAATTATGACAGTTGCCAATAAATGATGGGGATGCCAGTTTAATTTTAAATATTAGACCGATAAATACATTTGTCAGATTTGTATGGAAATCTAACAAGATGGTTTGGTATAAAATTCTGGATTTCAAGTGAATGCCATGTGCTGAAATGCTATTTTAGCCTGCACCAGTAAGCAGGGTTCCTCAAACATTTTAAGCAGGGGGTCAGTTCACTGCTCCTCAGATCATTGGAGGGATGAACTATAGTTAAAAAAACAAAACCAAACTATGAACAAATTCACTGCTGGCCTGGAATGAGTTTGCTGCTAAGCAGGACAGCAGCAGTGAAAAACATCCACGGGGAGCCAGATCAATGTCCTTGGCAGGCCGCTTGTGGCCCACGGACTCTAGTTTGAGGACACCTACTAGTCATGAGTGCAGTCATTTACAATGGGTTGCTAATTTAAAGGTTGTTATTTTGAATACACGTAGTGTTGCCACTGAAGAAAATGCCAGGTAATTTTATTTTAGCCTATAAAACTTTAGATTTTGGCCTGAGCCCCTCTGGCATAGTGGTTGTGCACAGGACTGCAGCCCACTGGGCTGGCTGTTCAAATCCAGGCACAGCTCTCCAGGAACAAGGTTGGGCCTCCAACTCCCAACAGAGGGGAATTATAGCCCCCCCCCCAAAAAACCTTTAGATTTCATTGAAGTTGTCTTATTTAATACATAAGGTAATCATGAATTGGCAACTGACTTGACATTAGCTAAGGACAACAGTTCATAGATTGATTATTACGAAGAAGTTGGCTGTGACTGTGAAAAAATACAAAGAATTGGTGAGAATAATCAGAGATGTTAAGGAAAAGTGTCATCAAAGATAAAAGAGGAAAACTTGGGTCTCTTGAATAGGGTGTTATATGAAGAATGAGTAGAATATATAAATTTGGGACCTTGACCTAATTAATTTTTTAACTTGGAATTATTAGTTAGGGTCAATTATAATCATGAATATTGGGGAAAATTTAACCTAGCCTTATTGTTTATAATCCATGTTCTTAGTCTCATTTAGTTCCACAAAACTTTAATGGTTGATGCCTAGGACATTTGGTGCTGAGAAAGGGACACATTTGAATACAAACAAATAACTTAGAAGTGGAAAGTGAGGCTAGGACTGGAGGCTTTCCACATTCACTTGGGTAGCAATGAACTGGAATTCTTCTCTTTAGCTCTTTAGTTTCGTCACTTTGAAGAGTTTAGTGTTTTCAGAAGAACCATTTTCCAAATACATGTCGAAATTATATGTCTGTTTCCTGCTACGCTTACATCTCCCTCATCCACAATATTCATCTTATCATACAACCCTTAGTCTAATAGTTATATAGCATCATTTAGTTACTATAAGTTTGTTTATCTCAGAAGATTTTTATGTGTCCTGAATTAATTACATAGAGTGATATTATGATATTTACATGTTTACGAGTGTCTTTCTAATATGACTATATCCTCTGATACAGGGACATTCAACAGATGGATACAAGTGAAGCAAAATGTGGCTACATGAAGTTGACAGCTATTATAGATGAAGTCTGTACTAATAAACATTACTATATTTGTAAAAAGAAGATTTACAGTCTAAAGAATTAAAATAATTACTACACTTGAAGTCTTAATGTTTTCTTTCTTTAATAGTTATAGTAAAAATACCACTTAGGTTAATATGAAGGATGATGCTTATTCAAATTACCACTTAGCCTGGATAAAATAAGAGTGATATGTAGTATAATTAAATAAATCCCAAAATACATATTTCTTGATTTGAAATGTTAAGCACTAAGAGGTCATAAAAATTAAATCTTTTGGAGACAAATTTATCATTAATATATGAAATATTATATATTGTTTTTTCATTAATTATTTCATTAGATTGACTTGAATGGAAAAAATAGTATAATCACAAAGCTAAAAATGAAAAGGGATGAAAATGTGCAACTGTAAGTACATATTCTCCTTTCCACACTTGACCTGTAGTCACTTAATCCCTTCTAATACACAGCAAGTAACTCATTTCTTGGTTATCATTTCAGCAGTACTCTAGGAAAGTATGAGATTATAGATTATCTTTCTTAAGACAAATATTGCATAACCATAAAATATACTTGCTCCTTATTTTTATTTAAAGAACTATCGTACAGATTGTTCTGTATCCGTTTATCAGAAGCAATCTCACTCTTTTAGCAACAGCATGTACTGCACTAGATACATTACACAAAAATATGACTCCATTAGTTTTACTTTCATGGGAATTTAGCTTGTTTCCAGAATTTTTGTGTGTGCAAAATGTTAGAATCATTAATATGCTTAGAGTGCAATTTGTCAAGTCTACAAAAACTTCAAAACTCAATGGCATAGAGTCAATGTCAACTCATAGTAAACATATCGTCAGTGTAAATTTGCCCCTTGAGTTTCCAAACTGTGCCTCTTTATGGGAATAGACAGCCCAGTCTTTCTTCTAAGGAGAGAGTGGTGGTTTCAATCTGCTGACCTGACCTAGTAGACCAAAGTATAACCAATATGCCAGGACATATATAATGGGTAAATCTTTAGCTGTGTAATTTCTATGTCATAAAGCAAGGATGCTAAATTGAGGACCAAGGTGCCCCTTATGCTAGCCAGGGTATTTTCAATAGTCTTATATGCATACGAAAGTTGGGCATAAAATTTAGAAGGTGACAGAAAAAGAATACATTGGAATTATTGTGCTGGAAAATGATACTGAGAGTACCATGGGTTTCCAAAGAACAAAGAAATGTATTTGGAAGAAATGTGACCAGAATGCATCTTAGAGGCAAAGATGGTAAGACTTCGTCTCAAACACTTTGAACACATTGTCAGGAGAGACCAATTCCTTTAGAAGGACATGATGGTTTGTAAACTAAATGGACTGCAAAAAAGAGGAAGACCTATTAAAAGATGCCTTGGCACAGTGCCTGCCTTGATGATTTCAACAGGTGAGTATGGCCCTGAACTGAGCTGTCTTTATTCTTTTGTACATAGGGTCACTGTGAGCAGAAACCAACTCAATATTACCTATCAAAAATAACAGAACACTGATCAGTAGAAATATATGTGATGAATAAAATGCTCTTTATCTATGTTATCCCATATGGGAATAGTTAGATTCTTTTGTATATTGAGCAATGAATTGTGCATAGAGTGAATGAAAGCTGTAATTTTAAATATCTATACTTTTAATTCATTTAAATTTAAATGTCCTGAGAAATCCTATCATATTCACCATGTTTGCTTTGTACTTTTTAATTTTTGATCGAAAGAGAAAGACTTGTGTTTAGATGCCAATTTAAATCTGAACACCTAACATTTACAAATTATTCTTCACTCTCAGAGAATAGAACATTCCCCTCTATTGAGTGATTGATAATCTTTACATTTTTTTTCCTATGGTGATTTCTCATGGGCTCTTCCTGAATGGTGGAAGTATACCTTCTTGATGGTTTTATGGTTATCTCGTCAGAATTCCCATGATTACCTATTTGGAATCATGTTTTAGCATCCATTACTAGAATAAGGTTACTTGTTTTTTTGCTAACCTATGAGTGGTTGGTCATGACTAAAGAATCACAACTGTGAAGAGAGTTTAGTTTTTTCTTAGGGTCCATGGTGAAAAATAGACTGCTATGTTACATGCTTTGAGGTTTTCAAGCCTCCCCAAATTGTAAGGAAGTGTTTTGCTACTTAAACAATAAAAAGGTGAAGAACGTTGACAAAATTTCAACACCAGAATCTGTCAATTGAGATCTACATAGGAATGAAGTTGGATTAGGGAAATAGGAGCCCACTTCTGAGTCTACCACTCTGTACCATGCAATAGAATTATACTACTGGGATAGATCAAAGATATAGAGAGATTACCTCTGGGTTTTAGGTATGTCAGATCAGTAAACAATAAGAATGGAAATAATATTGGCTCTCAATTTTAGCCTTTACCACCATTCTAACCCTTAATTTTAAGAATTTTAAGTTTGTGACTTAATGAATATCATAAACATAAAGCCAACTTAACTTCTGGTTATTTATTCCATAAAATACCATAACTGCATAAGAATATATATGCCTCTTATTAGTTTTCATATAATGTACAGTTATTGTTCTATTCCCATCTGGATCAAAGAAGATTGAATAAACTCAAAGAAACAAGTTAACATTTTGTCTAAAGTTCTGATTCATCACATGAGCGTTTCTCTATGACCTTGAGACCAGAAACACTAAGCGGTCCTGGCTAACCTGGGGGCCTAAGTGGAGGGAGGATGAAGATGAGGATGTTTTGAGAGTGATCATGGCAATAAGTGTGCAAATGTGGCCTGCATACAGTGGATGTATGTATGGATTGTGATAGGAGTTGTATGAGCCCCCAATAAGATGATTCATTAAAAAAGGGGGAGGAACTTATACCAAGGCCTCAAGTGGAAAATATTTGGAAATGAATATGACAATATGTGTACAAATATGCTTGATACAAATGATGCATTGAATGTTATAAGAGCTGTAATAGCCCCCAATAAAATAATTGGAAAAAATATCACAATAGCGGGTCTTGATTAGAGTGAGAAAATATGAAAGAAAATTCCTCAAAATAATAAAAAAGCCTACTTGGTAGAAAATTGACAAAAATTTTAAGACTGTGGCAACTAGATACTCTTCAAGCCTAGAATAAAATTCTTTGTCTCAAAATTCATGCAAATTATAGAAAGGCCTGAAAGAGGATTTCTAGCTATGAAAGATAAGCAAAATCACAGCAATAGCACAAATACTGGGAAGAAGAACTTGGATATATAATTCTAAAAATCTTACAGTGTTTTCAAATAATATACTACTATTGTAAAGTAAACTAACATTACACGTTGATGAAGACTTGGTGTTGGATCCATCTCAGACGCAAAGGGAATGCAAAGAGGAAGGAGATTCTAACTTCTACCAGAATCACTACTATGTGACAGAATACAATTTATTCTGACACCAACCGTGCCTCCCTTGGCTCTCTGCTTCTATTTTGTGTTTGATAATTTGCTTCCATGATGACACAAAACTCACCAATGATTATGGGGACTATCATGTTAGTCATTTAACAGGGTTCAGTATCAGAAAATATTGCTGTTTTTTGTCAAAAATGTCTTTTGACCTATAGCACTTCTTTCTCTGGTCTTCATCCTCATAGTCATACAACGAATGGTCTTTGTTCT
>PVJH01023799.1:0-34202 GCA_004026705.1 Nesogale talazaci | reverse complement strand
AAGGTCTGAACTTGAGCTTAAAGTAAGAATACCGAAGAGAAAAGAATAAAACAAAAAAACCTGTCCTTTACCTTTGGTTTTCCTATTAACCAGCAGTCCAGCCTTTTTGTTTGTTTGTTTGTTTTTGTTTTTTGGGGGCATCACTGCTCTCTGGTGGTGGGAGTAGGAGGCCCAGCCCCACTGCTGGAATTGAACCTCCATCCCAGTGGGCCGCAGTCCTGCGCACAGCCACTATGCCACCGGGGCTCAGCCCAGTCCAGCCTTTCCAATTCACTCAACTTCTCTGTGCCCTCCTTTTATTAAAACCACGGGGAGATCACCACCTGCTTTGCAAACTCCAAAGTTGCTGAGAGAGAAAGGATGAAACGAAATGTGATGTGGGGAAGCACTGCCAAATGTCACCGTGTCGTGTAGAGTGAACATTAGACTGGTACCCTCCGCCAAAGGGAGTGAACCCCATCTGGAAAGAAGCGCGTCCCTTGTGCTGACTGTGGACTACATGGCAGGCACTTTCCGGACCCTCAGCCTTCATGACCATACTCATCACAAGTCTACAGTAGAGAGAGCTGGCGGAAGAGGCGGGTGGCGAGTCAGAATGGACCCAGGGCAATGGGTTGGATTTCTGGATCAGCGACCGGTGGGCAGCAGGGCCCAGAAGGGCGGACGCATTACAGGTCACCCGTGCAGCTGAAAGTGGTCCCCCAGCAAAGAACAGTCACGACATGACAAGAAAAAGTTGAATTGCCTGAGCTGTACTCGGGGGCAAAGCTGCCGCTGCCCAGCATTTCAAAATAAACGAATCCAGGGTAAGGTCCATTGTAAAAAAAAAAAAAAAATCAAAGGAAATTCCTAAGGGTGTCTCTGAAGCTATACCGGCAGGTGCCAAAACTTTGTGCTTTTCCCCACCCTTGGTATAAAATGTCTCTTTATCTTGTATTGGAAAGTGAATTTTTTATGTGGAGGAAAGATATGCACATATGTAACATACAAAATACATGTAAACTATTATCGGTAAGCTTTCTGGTCCACGATAAGCTATTAGTAGTTAAGGTTTGAGGGAGTCAAAAGTTACATATGAATTGCCAACTGCATAGTGGGGTGGGGAATGTGTTATTGCCCCTCGTCTCTGAGTTGTTAAAGATCAACTATACATGTATTTTTGGTTTGGCTGAGCTTTGTCATTCTCGTCAAGACAACATGTCTTCAGTTTGTAAATATGAAGGGAAAACCAAACAAAGAAAACCAAAAGAAAACACGAAACCAACCACTACCTTCTATATGTCATTGAAGCTGCCAGGAGGGCTAAGCATGTTCTTTCATATGGGCCACAAAAGAAGCAGATATTAGACTGAGCGGATGGTCAGAGAGCAGTCAGCCTTCCCTAGGAGCTCGCTGCAGTCCCTCTCTCCCAGTAAAGCAAAGGGACCAGCAAACAAGTCCTGTCTTCACCTGGGTGATTCCTTGAGTCACTGGAATCAGGCGTGAGAGATCTGACCTGTACCCCTCTGTGGAGAAGACAGGTGCAGCATGGAATCCCCTAGGCAGGAATTCCCATGGCGAGTGAGGAGAGCAGGTGAGGGAGAGATTAAGATCATCAGGTGGGCTCTTGGGGTGAGTCAGGGTGGGGACTGGCCTTGCAAGGAGCTGAGGCTAGGACTGCAGCCTGAGAGCAGAGCATTCCCGTCTGGAGGAGGTAGAGGGCAGAGCCTGCTTAGGAATAGCAGATGGTCTAGTGGCTGGGGGTACAGGGAGTGGAAAGACGGAAAGGGCTCAGTCAGGGCGTGGCCGGTCGGAGGTGGCTCTCGGAAACCTGCTCTGGTGGCTGTGTGCACAACCTCAAAGGAGGTGGCTCCACGCCAACCATGTTCTCGGAACACAGGCATGGGGGAGTATTTGCTGGCCCCGAGGTGGGAGGGAGGACAACAGACAGATGGAAAGTCCAGGACTGAGTAGGTACCAGGCATCGTGTTCAAACCTGTCGATTCCTTAGTCTTCATAACATTCTAGAGAAATCAGTATCTCTTCTCATTTATGGTTAAGGAAATCTAGGTTCAGAGAGGCTGAGTAACTTCCCCAAGGTCACACAGTTGGTATCCTACATTCCTGCTATTGAATCCAGCTTTTTTGTCTTAGAAACCTAAATACCAGACAATGCTATTTTGGAAGTGGGGGAGGAGAATTTAAAGACCCCCACCCAACCCCAGGGACCTGAAGCTGAGACTGTACCCCCTCTGACTGACTGAGCTCTGGGAAGAATGCGTTCATTCTCCGATTCCTCCCCGGGCCCCTTCTTTTCCTAGACTACCTCACACCACAGCCCAGGCAAATTAAAATATGAATATTGATATCAAAATAGTATCCAAAGTGGGAATTGCTGGGATTGAGGCTGACAGACATTTTAATGTGTCTGGAGACAGGGAGCTGACAGTTGTGTGGTATGGTGTGAAGATGTCTGTTCGGCGAGAGTCCACCTAGTTCTCCCCACCCCTCGCATGCTCACTCACTCTCTTCCACACGCGGGGGGGAATGTTTGACCAGAAAACCAAGCCTCTGTGAATCCAACTGTGAATTCACTCCTTTCACTCACAGGGGGGCTTCAAAGTCAACAAGCTCAATGTGTCTTTGAGAGGGCAAAGATTTAGAAACATCACGAAGCAGGCTGGGAAATGGGCCTGTTTGATGAAGTGATTTTGACAGTGAGCAGCAAAATAGATCCTCCCACCCTACCCGACCCCACACACACCTCAAAGGACAAAACAGGACATCCATGGGTAGCATGCCCCCCTGCAAGGTGAGGAGGCATGTGTGTGCACGTGTGTGAGGGTGGGCACAGAGAACTGTTTTTAAAGCCGGGCACTCCGACGTCAGCCCTGTAGGGCACTGCAGTGAGAATGCATGTTGTGGAGAACTACAAGCCTGGCCATGCAGCGTTCTTGTGTGGGCCAGGGGTGGCAGGGAGGTCCTCAGGTACTACCTTCTCCCTTGGGAAAGTGGCGGCCGGATGGCATCTTGGCCATTCCGTCTTCTGCCTTAATTTTGAGCAAGTCAGACTTCAAAGGAGGCCAAGCTACAGAAGAACTTGACCACCTTGCTCCGTTTGCCCAGAGAGATATATTATCCATCCTTCTTTCTTTCCCCCCCACCCCCTGAAGCTGTGCAGGAATAAAGCCCCACTACACTATCTATTAACGATTATTTGCCAATGGTTACCGGGCAACTCTGAAAGCTCCTATTGCAGACGCTTTGAAAGTCTGCAGCACAAATGAACAAGGGATGGCGATGGGCTCCTGCTCAGTCATATCAGAGATGGACCCTCCGTGCACCACGGTGACCTCTCCACGGGTCGGCACCACATTTGCTATTTGCAATTCAAACCCAAGGCGGGAGCGAGGAGGGCAAGATTGGCTTCTTGATGCTACGTGCGGGGGTCACCATTGCTATGCAGAGTTAGAGGAGGCCAGGTGGCAACCCAGGCCATTTGAAAATTGGATCTTTGTTGGGAACTGCCTCGGTTTCAGAGCAGAAAGCAGGCTTGAGATGTGTCTACACCAGCGGCATCCGGGCGCCACACAGATACGCTACCACGTGAAGGGGGAGGGGGCCCGGAGGGAGGGGGTCCCAAGAGCAAAGGAAGTATTTTCTACTGTGGTGAGCGAGGTCAGGCAAAGCCAAATCTCAAATTAGCTCCAGAAAGGGAGCCGGTGAGCACAGGGACATGCGGAACAATGCTGGAGTTTCAACGACAAAACAGCCCTTCCACCAGCAGCTGCGAAATATCAAGTCAGCACGAAATCTGTAAGACCAAGGGGGAGAAGTGAAAATGGAAAAAGGTGCACTAATAGATCTGTCAACAGTCCACTGGTGACAAGCCACATTTCTATAAAATGCCTTCGCCGTTCGTGTCACCTGAAATGTACTGACACTCTTTATAGAACATTATCTCCTGAAGCTAGTCTTGAAAAGGCTGGCAGGGGGAAGGGGAGCAGGGGAGGAGGGGGATTGGCCTCAGATACTATCAGGGAGGGCGAGAGGGCCTGGAAGGAAAGTGATGGCGATTGTTTACACGGCTCTGTGAACCGTCCCATGGCCAGCCCCGCGTGTCACTGGTTATCCTCAGGGCTGTTACCGCACCTATTTGAGTATAAGCCGAGCTTTTCCAGCGCAGGTTTACAGCAGTTTTTGTGGTCCAGTAGGTGCCTCGGTAGATATTCGGGTCAGCTGATACTCGAGTATACAGGCATATGGAAAAGGGGGCGGGGGATTTTCCTAGGGTCAAATGAATCTGGGGGTGCAAAGGTAAGGAGCTATCTTTGGTTGAACGGTCTGCCGAGAGCAAGCCTGACCACGGGAGGGGGCGTGCCTTGGGGCTGCTTCACATAAAATCTTCCACCAGCAAGAGCTGAGCATCGAGAGGCACAGTGTCTGGGGAAAAATATCTACTGCCCCCCGCCCTACTCCACTTTATGCCTGCAACCCAATTCTGCCCCCGAGACTGGGCTCAGAGCGGAAAGGTCCACTCAGGGACTAATGACACCCGAGAGAAGCAGTCCAGCTGCTGGTCTCTAGTGACGCTGCATCGGGTGACAGCCAAGACCTGTCTGGATGGACTGTATAGGGTTATTGCCAGGCTTGACGCCTAGCTGTTAAAAATCCACTCTCAGCTGAAAGTCAGAATGGAAATGCTTAGTCAGAGCAAATTATTTTCCCATTAATAGAAAGGCATCAATTCCTTTGACCATTTCCAGTTAATTAGAAGGTCTTTTGGACTTAACATTGAAACTGGTTTCAATTAAAAACATTTTTTTTAAACCGGTGAAATGGACAAAGGTCTTTATTAGAGTGGCATATCTGGGGGTGGGGTGGGAAGGGCTGTATGTAAGGAAAACAAAGTAAGTGACCCCAAACACCTTCTGAGAAAATGCCAGCCTCATTTTGGGAAGGCAGCAGGCTACAATGGCAGTGGGAGCACCGAGCCAGGGATTGATGGGTGGGGATTGAATCCCGGCTCCGCCGAACTCTCACACTGTGTGAGCCTGGGTAGGTGGCTTCACCTCTTACCACTAGATTCATAAAACAGAACTAGGCTTAAATACAGGCAGGGACATGGGTAAACGTATTTATATATGATGATGGGGAAATAGATCTATGTGCATATACTTATAGGGTCAGTATTAAGGCAGCAGATGGACATTGGGCCTCCACTCAAGTACTTCCTTAATGAAGTACTTTGTTCTATAAAATTGGCATTCCATGATGCTCACCTTCCCCACATAATTGCTGAAGACAAATGTGTGCATAAGCAAAAGTGGTGAAGAAAGCTGAGGGGGTTCGGCTATCAAAAGATACAGCATGTTGGGTCTTAAAGGCTCAAAAGTAAGTAAGTGGCCATCTAGCTTAGAAGCAACATGGAAGAAGCACACCAGCCTATGTTATCTTGAGGTGTTGAAGGTATCAGGCATCAAAGAACTAAAAATTATATCATTATAAATGATGGGGAGTACAGATTGGAGACCTAAAGCCCATTTGTAGGTAAAGTGACATCCCCTTACAGGGAGGGGACGAGTCAGTCAGGGTTCAGTGTAGCAATGATGAAACACGCAACTTTCCTCTAGTTCTTAAATGCTCTCCCCGCCTCCCCCCCCACCCCCGCTATCATGATCCCAAATCTAACAAATCTGGCTAGACCAGAGGATGTACACTGGTACAGATAAAAATCTGAAACACAGGGAATACAGGACAGATGATCCCTTCTGGACCAGAGCTGAGAGTGGTGATACCAGGAGGGCGAAGGGAGGGTGGGGTAACAAGGGGGAACTGATTACAAGGATCTACATATAACCTCCTCCCTGGGGAATGGACAACAGGGAAGTTGGTAAAAGGCGACATCGGACAGTATAGGATATGACAGAATAGTAATAGTTCATAAATTATCAAGGGTTCATGAGGGAGGGGAAAGCGGGGAGGAGGTGAAAAATGAGGAGCTAAAGCACATGTTTTGAGAATGATGATGGCAACAAATGTGTTTGGCATACAGTGGATGGATGTATGGATTGTGATGAGTTGTATGAGGTCCTGATAAAATGATTAACCCCCCCCCCCAAAAAAAAAAAAAAAACGGAACTGATACCCCCACAGGGTCGTTCTGAGGCACAGATATGAGAGTTCCTAGGCAGGGCCAATGTAGAGCAAGGCAGTGCACAGAGGAAGGTGCTGAGGTTCAAGATGATGACGACGACCGTGCTCCTACTAATATTTACAAATGCCCTTCCCAGCACAGTCACGCCTTACTGTACACTCGTCAGGGATCAGGTCAGGGGGAATCTTGCCAGAATGATCCCATACAATTCTTGAAATACTTTACTGATGGGCCACACAGACCATCCGGGCCGCTCCCTCTCTCTCTCACAGAGCCTCAAAAACCAAGTACTCAAACAGACTGTGGTGATGATCACACTGCTCTTCTTGATGTCACTGAACTACTGAATTGTAGGCTAGGTGGATCGTACGCCAGTAAGACTGCTGGAAAAAAACACAAAACAAAAACTACCTACTGGGCTCCTCTTCTTTAATCCACCCCCGTGAGGGGGTCTTCCCTTGGCCCACCCGTGTGCCCTGTATCTGCGTGCTGCCCCTGGGTGTGACAGAGTCGGCAGAGCCAGGTCCCTGAGGTCACTCCTGGCTTGGTTTCTGCTGCAGGGGGTAGGCCAAGGTCAGCGGTGGGAGGGGGTGTCCCTAGGTTGGGGTGGCTGCACCAGTTCCCCCAGACCCCTGTTTACCCCAGGCATGGCCAGGCAGCGTTGTCAAGGAAGAGACCGACAGCGGTAACGGTGCCAACTCTGAACTTGCTCGCCTTTGTGGGTTGAAATCAGAGTCTTAATGGTATTTGAAGACAGTTTTTTGTCTGTGAATATTTATAACAGTGTGAAAACTCCCGGACAGCTGGTAATGCATTTTGAAGTGTGCTAACAACACTGTATCAAACGGGCCTCTATTGATCACATCATACTTTTTTTTTTTTTGTGGCCACGCATTTCATACACGGCGCTTATACATTTTGAATAAGAACTTCAAGTACCTTTTGCTTCAAGCGGTTTTTCACCTCTTTTATTCCCATTTTTGCATGATCTTTTGCCTGCATGAAAAATTAATTTACGTTAAGATTCCCTCTCTGTTTCCAGCAGGGACGAGGCTTGAGCTCAGGCGGCCGCCAAGCGCCGTCTCTGATTACTAGAAGAGGAAGGGAAAGCGGGGCCATCAAGTTGGGAACATAATGGCTGTGAAAACAAACACAACGTTAAAAGGTTAAAAAAGAAAATCCCTCCAAGAGGCTGCAGAGATGTTCAGTCCCGCATTTCGATGGCATGGTCCCCCGGGGCCTCTGCGCCAGCCCTGTGTCACTATTCTCTCGGTGGCCTGCTGGCAGCCACCAGTCAGAGTAGAGTAACAGCCCTTTTGGGCTGCCGCATTTGGAATCTCCATTGCATTTCCCCAGTCAGGGCCTCAAGGCTGAAGGCTCTGAGCAGACTCAGCCCCGGGTTTTGTTGGTGCCACTTCCCAGCTCCCACCTGGGCAGCCCCCTTGGCTTTTCCTTCCTGTGGCCCGTGGGCCCATTGGGGTCCAATTGGCAGCCGCTCACCCCGTGCAGGTAATGGCCATTCCAGCCCAGAAAGGATGAACACAGAATTAAAAAATGGAAATAAAACCAAATCACCTGCTTAATTGGCACAGGGTCAAGGAGCCAGCCTGAGAAACTGCCGGAGAAGATACTGGAAACTTTGAAAAGGTGGGGGCCGCAGGGCCCGAGGTACTTCCACGTTTTCCTTCTGCTTGGGCATAAGCAATGCTGCAAGCAATGCCACTTCCCACAGGGCAGCGAGGAGAGGTGAGGGGGGATTGGGAAGGAAAGATGGTGGGTGTGTGCCACCAGGGGCACTGTTCCATGATCTACAGAGGAGCTGGCTCCATGTGCCCCGATCGTGGGATGCAGGTGGCAAAGGAAAGGTTAGTGTGTCAGCACCCGACAGGAGCAGGCCTGGGTGCCGCCCCAGGGAGGCCGGCCTGGGGCAGCTTGAATCCCATCCACCCTGGCCACATTCTAAAAGCCCAACCCAGTAATATCCCATTCCTCTGTCTTCTTTGGTGCAGAACTGTCTTTGGTGAGCCACAGCACCTTAAACTACACACGGCACAGAACAAGCCACTAAGACATCTCGGCTCACAATGTCTCTGAGCACGGAGGACTTTGGGGAACTGCCCTGTGCCGCCTGTGCTGTCCAGGGTCTTAAGGTGCACGGGCATTTAAACGGCTTACGATGCCCAGGGGGGGCATATTGGTTTGGGTGCTGACACCACGACTGGTACTTACAAACTTATAGACCGTCTTCATGGCCGGGTTGGCTTTCGTTTTTACGGTATTCAGAATAGCTCCACTTCCTTTCTATAATAAAAAACGTCAATCAGCCAGTTGGAGTGAAGAGAGAGGAGGCCAACACCAACAAAGAGCTTTTCTCTTTAATCAAGTTAAGCAACATTTCAAGAGCATGTAATTTAATTAGAAAAGCAAGCCTCGACGGTAACTGGTCCCAGGCAGTTACGGCTATGGTTATGGCTATGGCTAATGGTTACGGGTGAGAGTCTGAAGTGGGGTGGACTGGGGGTGAGGACGGAGATATTCCCTGTGATGACTAGCAGCGGGGAGACTTCAGAGTCTGTGTTTTGCTTGGCCCCTGTCCCCTGGCTAAGAGGAAGCTCATCACAGGCTCTCTGGCGCAAGTGCTACAACCTATAGCTTCTCCAGAAATTCTGGTTAGCATGGACAACACGTAAGGACATTAAATAGCAGGAATTCTATAGCTAAGGCCAAGGCAGGGCAAACTATTTTAGGACCGACTAGCCAGGATTGCCTGGCTTCTCTGGAAATCTCCTACCCTCAGCCAGAAGCTTCCTTTCCTCATTGTGGACCTGTGTTGCTGTGGCTTTCCTTCCCATTTTATTTATTTTGTTGCTGTTGAGAATATACACAGCAAAACATATACCACTTCCACAGTCAATGTACCTTTTAGTGACACTGGTTACATTCTTGGAGTTGTGCAGTCATGGCCACCCGGCTCTTCTGAGCCCTCCTCTCCTTACTAACATGAATAGACTGCTCCCTGGGGTTCCTATTTAACATTGCAGGTTGCTGTTGTCATTTAATCCCATACTGATAGTTCTTAAAAGAGCCGAACGAACGCTCAAAGCAGACCTTTTACACAGAGACTGGAAGGGATGCGCTTGATAGAATTGATGTATGGATTGTTATAAGAGCCCCCAATAAAATGATTTATGCAAGAGACGCTGACTGAAAAGGTTAGTTTAGGTTTGAGTTTCTAAGATGACTCCGGGGCAATCGTTTCAGGAGTTCATCTACTTTCTATGGTCCCTCCTAGCCCAGGGCCTGTGAAAATCTGAAATGTTTGTTCCCCATTCCCCTCCTCTTGATTAGGGTTAGTCTATGATCACCCATGTCTTCTGGTCTCATGGCCAGGGAGGCAGTTGTTCATGGGAGCAGTCACACACGCCCAACCCTCCTCCGACTGCTGCCTCTCCCTTCTCCTCTGTTGTTCCAGGTGAGTAGAGACCAACTCTGTGCCAAGGATGGCTCCTTGCAAGCTCTTAAGATCCGGGCACTATGGAATAAGCACGCTGCCAGGATGTCTCATGAAGCTTCTAAATCAAGGACCTACACCCCATGAGGTATTTGGCTGTACAAAAGAAGTCTCAGAAGTTACTTTTGTGTGTATCATTGCCATAAATATATCTATAGACAACTTTGGCCAATTCAACTTTCTTGTAAGTGTACGATTAAAAAATTCATTTTACTGGGGGCTCGTACAACCCCTTTTTTTTTTTTTGGTATCACTGCCCTCTGGTGGGAGTAGGAGGCCCAGCCTTGCTCCTGGAGAGTGGCTGATAGCTGGATTTGAACTGCCAACCTTGTGGCCCGCAGTCCTGCACACAACCACTGAGCCACCGGGGCGCAACCCTACAGCCACAACTCTTATTACAATCCATACATCCATCGTGTGTCAAGCACATTTGTACATCCATTGCCATCACCATTCTCAGAACATTTACTTTCCACTTGAGACCTCAGTATCAGCTTATTTCTCCACCCCTCCCTACTGGCCCTCCCTCAGGAGCCTTTGATAATAACTTATAAATTATTATTTATTATTATTATTTATTATTATTGTCATCTTACACTGTCCAAGTGTACAATCTTTGACAGCAATTATAGTAACTGGCTTTGCAACCCTACCATGAATCAATGTTTTTTTCTACCACAGTAAACTCTTCTCATTCCTTCCCACCCTTGGAAACCATTAGTAAACATTGTTCTTGATATATCTGCCAGCCTTTTTAGGTAAGTGAGGTCATATAATACTTGTTCTTTTGTCATTGACTTATTTTGTACAACAGAATGCCTTTAGGTCTCCTCCAGGCTACAACATGTGTCAATCAAGGTTTCATTTCTCCTAGTGGCTGGAGAGTGTTCCATTATATCTATGAACTGCGATTTTATTTATCCATTCATCAGTGAAGGGGCACGGATGCTACCTCCATGTTTTGGCTACTGGATGCAGCTATTTTTAACATCAGTCTGGGGCTGAGCCCCGGTGGCGTAGTGGTTGTGCGCGGGACTGCGAACCACTGGGACGGAGGTTCAATTCCAGCAGCGGCGCTGGGCCTCCTACTCCCACCACCGGAGAGCAGTGATGCCCCCCCCAAAAAACAAAAAAACAAAACAAAAAAAAAAAAAACATCAGTCTGGTGTGCTACTACTCTCTTTAATATCTAGGCCTTGACAAAAAGGAGAGAATCGCCATAGTTGTCAACTATGGCTTTACTCTTAGTCAACAGAACCAATACTTCTCAGCTCACTTACAGGACAGAGGCATCCCTACCTCATCAATGAGGCCAGAGCACACAGGAACTGTGGAGACCGTAGTTCACAGTCTCATCCCACCAGACTGGCGGTTCTCAACCTGTGGGGCACGACCCCTTTCGGGGGTCAAACAACCTTTTCACAGGGGTCGCCTGATTCACAACAGTAGCAAAATTATCGTTATGAAGTAGCAACGAAAATAGTGTTCTGGCAGGCTGGTGGCGTAGTGGTTGAGTGCGGGATTGCGGCCCACAGGGTTGGCAGTTCATATCCAGCAGCAGCTCTCCAAGAACAAGGCTGGGCCTCCGACTCCCACCACGGGGCAGGGTTTCTCACCAAAACAAAAACAAAAACAAAAAAAGAAAACGATGTTCTGGTTGGGGGAATGGGAAGATCACCACAACATGAGGAGCTGCATTACAGAGTCAGGGCACTAAAAAGGCTGGGAATCACTGCTCCAGACAGCGTGGGAGGCTCAGGAGCGTGGTTCCTGTCGTCGGCTCTGGAGGCATGGAGCCTGTGGCAGCTACGTAATTTCATGTCAACTTGAAGATACCTCCAAGTGTAGGGGTGGTATTCAACCTGTTGGTCAGGCCCCAGCCTGATGTCGTCTCCTTGTGGGCCTGACCTTCTCATAAGGCGGACCCTGGGGGAACCCTCCCCCCCTTACTTCCTGGCTGACTGACCCTGGTGGTTGCCGGAGCCCTGTGATGCATCCACTGCCGTTGGATCCACACGGCTTTGTACCCACCGAGCCGGGATATTACTGCATTCTGCAGCACCGCTGCGACCGTGTGGGTCTGCAGAGGGACTTACAGGCTAGTGTTGGGCTTATGGATTTGAGTTGGACTGGGCCAGGGTGTTTTCTTGGTGTATAACTGCTTCTTGATATAAAGCTCGTTCTTACACATATATGAGTGTCACTGAACTTGTTTCTCTCGTCAACCCAGCCTCACACAGAGGCCAATGACACCTGGCACTTCCTTTGACAGGCCTCCAGTCCAGTGGAGGGGGTGGGGCAACTTGCACCAGACTGAGTCACTGCAACATACAGTGATAAGTGTTGTGACAGCTGTGGAGACACAGACCCAGGCACAACTTATTGCTCGGAAGGTTAGGGAAGGCTCCCGAGGAGGAAACCTTTGACTTGGGTCCTTAAAGAGCAGCAGGCTATAACACATAAAAAGGTGTAGTCAGGGTGTATTCTGGCAGTAACCACAAGTGCCTCAGAATGGCCACAGTAGCTGGGGCTGGGGGGGGGTCTATAGTCCAGAGGGGTTTTGCTTTTTTTTCTCACCCTAACCCTAACTCTGTGTCCAGACGGTTTTACATCAAATGTACTGCATAATGAGATTTGTAGAGGTTTGGAAAGATAATCCCAAACGATGTGCTGAAAATAGATTAGGACAGAGGGTATCTAAGAGAATAAGCTATAGTCTTGTGATTTGGGGGCATGAATTTTAGCATAGCTTTTGGAAACTGCCTTTGAAAATGTGATCTTTAATTGAAAACATTCCAGTCTGACCTAGAAAACATCCAATGTGGAATGTGGTAGGACAATATGAAATGTTCACCTACTCAGTTATTCCATACTGCTTTCCAAAGTTACTCAGAATCGTGTAAATGGTCCTCTAGAGTGTTACGACGCCCTTTATCAATCAATCAATCAACAAGTCCTTATTGTTTGCCTGCGATTTGCCAAGTGCTGGGTTTGGCCATACGCGAAGAACAAAAGAAGTCTTTCATCACGGAATTGCTTCTGCCCAGCTATCTGGAGTTACTTCCAAGGGATGGACCTTGGCAGCAGGGCACTCGATACACAAGCAGGAGAGAACACTTATCGCACTATGTTGGAGTTGCCTGTTTACATCCCAGCCTCCCAGACAAAACCAAGAGCTCCCTCAGGGCGGGGCCTGCCTCCTGCTTCCTTCCACATCCCTAGCACCCAGGATGGTGCTGGGCACGCAGGTGGCCTGGTGTGCACTCCTGGATCAACTGACAGAAAAGAAAGGCAAGGAGGCTTTGAACTCTTTATTGGCTTCTGAAGTCCTAAGCACCTGGCTCCTGGCATAAAAAGGGACTGTTTACAACAGCAGCGAAGGGATGGAACACGTCACCCAGTCATGTGCTTTCTGTCTTCCCAGAAGCCTTTGCTGTGAACGGTACTGTAGAACAGTAGAAGGGAACACGTTTTTGGTTCACCTATAGTCAGTCAAGTTGTACGAGTCCTAGAAGGAGACCCCAGAAATGTTCTAAGACAACGTCCTAGTCAACAAGCCTTGGCTGACTTCCTGGTCATGAGAAAGCTTCCCCGGCACCTCTCTGCCTACCGAGGATGACTCTGGGCAGACTGATCCTTCTAGTCTCCAACTGGCAGAAGGGCCTGGCTCAAAAGCAAAGCATCTCCAGGGGAGAGAATGGAGTGCTCCGGCCGAGGGACAGCCTGCTGGTGGCAGGGGAAGCCGGAGGCTGCCAAGAGGCTAATCTGGAGGCCCGGTGGCTCTGATGGGATGTGCACTTACCCGGACGGTGGAGAGCCATTGGTGGTACAGTTTGTCACTACCTGTGGGAAGAGAATTCACAGCAACTGTTACTTAAAGATCTACTTTTCCCTCAGAAGTTGCTCGAGTTGCCTTTAAGCATGGAGGCTTTGGCAAACTCCAAATCTGAAGAACTACACGGAAGGTCTGGTTTTCTACCCCACCCTTACCCAAAGCAGCAGCCGTAAGTCACCATCCCTAAGATAACCATCTTCACCAAGGAAGATTTGACCGTGGTCACTTCACAACAACCATTCAAATTCTTGCCCACTGCCTCTGGGGAAGGCCCACTCCTGAGGTCTCCCTGCTTCTGCTCGGCTATCTCCTGATATCACCCACCGCCCCATGAGTCTGTGCTACCTTTCGCTCCAACTATGAGGGACACCTATGATTCCTTTACCACAGGTGCCTTGGTTCATTAGGTCCTTGAAAACGCTGCTGCCCTAGCCTAGTTATCATTTCTTACTCGGTCTGCTTGGTAGACCAAATCCCCAGTTCAGACATCCCCTCCTTCCTCTGGGCAGCGCTCTCAGGGAGGAAACACCCACTGAGAAGTCCATAGTCGCTGCGATCCTGGGAACCACCCTCTAGGCAGGGCCTCCAGGGCTGGACACAGACTCACTCAGTCCTCAGTATTCTTGGGTGATGAGGAGGAAAAAAAGAAAGGGGGGGGGGATGGAAATCAAACACCCTTGAGGCTGTGGGATTTGGAAACATGACATTCAGGAGGCAGCTTGACCCGTAAACCTCTCTGGACCTCAGGGCCCACTTCTGAAAGAAGAAAGGATGGTCCCTCCAGTTCTGCAGGAGTCCGGGCTCTCAGCAACCATTTCCACTTTGAAAGAAAGAATTGCTGAACCCGAGCCTACCACCAGGGGCTGACCAGCATGCTTGCATAAATCCTTTAGAATGGACCCCAGTTTGATGGCAACAGGCACCCTGGGAGCTAGGTAATACTGCTATGAGTGTAGAGATAGGAAAACTTTGGCTAAAGGAGGTGGAAGGACTTGACCAAGGTCTGAGAGCCATCAAGGAGGCAGCAGCCTGGTCTGAAAGCAGGTCTCTGAGTTCAGGATCTCGTGTGCCCTCCATTTGATCTGGCTGGGCCCGCTGTTTAGCTAGTGGGTCAGCCCTGGAGGGTTTCCTGGAAGCCAACGAGTCACTTGCCAGAGATTGACAAAGGATTCCTCAAACATGTCTCCCCTAACCGCTACTGGAGGGCCGGGGAAGCCACTTCTGCTCTTTGCCAAACACACGCTGCTCCCCAGTAAGGAGGAGAATGAGGTTGCTCACCAGCATACTCGCCCATGTTGATCTCTTCCTCAAAAACATCACTGAAACCTTCACCGGAATTGAGAAGGTCTAGTCGGCCATCAATGAACTGCAGAGAGAGAACCAGAACACAACCGTTTGTACCCAGCAACGGGCTGGGGGGGGGGGTGGTAGTGGTGGGAGGCGGGCAGAGGATGGATTCATTTCTCTGGTGCACGATCGGAGAACAAGCACTGCACTGCCCCAGGTGAGAACAGTCTGCTGAAATGGTGAGTTTAAAAAAAAAAAAAAAAAAAAAAGGTAAGAGCCCGTTGCTAAACTGTGGCTGTGTCGCTCTTTTGTGAACAAGGTGTCTGCCTGGTTGTGGACCAGCTCCTGTGCCCGGCTCTCAGTCTCTTTTGGCTGGAGCCCTGGTCCAGTCTGGGCCTCGGTGGTCTTAGGACTCAGAGAGGGGACCGTTCCCGAGAGAGAGAGACACCCCCCACCTTCGGATCCAATCAGACACAGGCCACAGCGGCTGCTGGGAGACGGAGGGGAGGTGGGCACCTGTTTGAAGAGCTGCAGCTGCGTGGCGTTCTGCAGGAACTGCCTCATGGCTCCCGAGCGGTAGTGGGACACGAAGGCTTCCTCCGAGAAGGTGATGGGCTCCTCCTGGGAAAGGGAGACGGGGAGAAGAGGGCCTGAGTGGCTCCGTCCTCGAGGCAGCACCGGGCCCCTGCCGCTCTACCTAACCCTTACTGACCTGCTCAAGTGGCTAGGGTTAGCAACACCCTTCTATGCTATGGCGGCGGAGGAAGCTCTTTGAGAGAGGAGGAGGCAGAGGTGGGACCTGAACACCCGACTCCTGACCCCGGGCCCCTTCCTGAGGACCACATCCACACCCGAGCAGCAAGCCGTCTCTGCGTGGTCGAAGAGGCCGTCATTCCCAGACCTCCCCTTTCCAGAGCGGAAGCCCTTTATCCAGAGGGAACTTTGTGCAGAAGGCGCGCTGCTCTCTACAGTGCGCTGCTGAGCGGCTCTGGTTGGCGCTGAGGGTGGGGTGGGACCGGGGCTCTCTGGCTTGGTGGCCGTCCCCAACCCCATCTCCAGAATCTTTGCAGTCATTCAGGCCCCAGCTGGAAACCCAGACCCGGGACCACGGACACCATCATCATAGCCACCAGCATGTTTCCGCTGAAAATGAATTGTGTACTTAAAGAAGAAGTGAGGAGGGCTGAGCCCCGGTGGCATAGTGGTTGTGCGCGGGACTGCGGCCCACTGGGATGGAGGTTCAATTCCAGCAGTGGGGCTGGGCCTCCTACTCCCACCACCGGAGAGCAGTGATGCCCGGCCCCCCCCCCCCCCCCCCCCCGCCAAAAAAAAAAAAAAGAAGCAGTGAGGAGCAAAACTGGTCTGTCACCCAAATCTGTGCACATGCCTTTAGATAAGGAAGTTTGCTTGTGCCAGATGACACGCAGGAGTGGAGAGAATGATAGCCTAAGCTTTTTTTTTTTTTTTTTTTAATTTAAAGTCCATCCTGTACAGTCAACACCTCAATTCTCCTTTGAAGGTACTTGGAGCGCTCATCTACACAAACACGTCTTTAATTTCAGCCATGCATCAATTCCGAAAGATCAAGCTTTCAGACTTTGAATTAAAGGCACCCCCTCCTTTTCACAGACGTGGTGGCAAACACCAAACAGGTTTTGAAGCTCCACTTTCATCCTGTTTATTATCACGAGTTACGCGGAGGCTGCGGTTTCGTGGCCAGGTGTTGCACGTTCCGAGGACGTCTCTAGCTCTGGCTGAAATCTAGCCCACCTTCGCTTAGCAACAGGGCAGATGTTTCACATGGGGTGCAAGCGTGACCCCCAAGACTAGGGTGCAGGGATGATGCATCTCTATGCACGAACACCTCACCGAATTTTACAAGGATTGGCGGAAGCTTACCCGAGCACATGAAAGAAAGGGGGTGGGGGTGGGGCACCAGGCCTGGAAATCTATAAAAAGATGTTCGATTTATTTTTGTGGTTTCTGTGGGAAGCAAAGGATCTGATGTTTTCCAAGATTCGGTTAGAAAATTAGCTCTGAGCTTCCTGGCTGCTGAAGCAAGAAGGGAAAGAAAGCTTTTGGGTTGGGAGCGCTATATAATAATACAGGGGAGGACACAAAAAGCATAGACTTTTTCTTTCTTTTTGGGGGGGCGCATCACTGCCTCTGGTGGTCATGGGCGCTACGGCTATTTCTTAGAAAAGAGACAAAGCTTTTGACGACACGGATTACTTAGATAAGGGTTTGTATTTTCTTTGCTGAACCCTTGAGAGAGAGCTTGGCTAGGAATACCTATCAGAAGCCCAGCTCCACTGCACACCGCTTCTTTCTCAGCCTCCGGACCAGGGCAGGGTCATGCACCCTCTCCCCAGGGGCTCTCATCCATGCTCCCGAGGTCACGTGCACACAGAAACCTCCAGGGAAGTACCGTCAACTCAGACATCTTTTGAGAGCTCTAAGCTTTTCTGTCCCGATCTCCATCTGAGGGATCCCTGGCACCCCAATTTAAAAGGGCCCAACTCTACATTATCCCTTCTAGATCCCTCCCCAAATTGGGGTTTCTCTCTTTCCTGGGGTTCCTGGGTGGAGCAAATGTAAAGTGACCAGGTTTTAACCTTGGTAAAGTGGGACACCATTGACCGGGAGGGGGGGAGTGAGGGGGTACATTCCCTTCCCGTTCCCTAGCTTGTCGGGCATTCTTTCCAAAAACTGGGACTTTTTTAAAACACCGTGGGACATGGGAAAAATTGCTTAAAATCAGGGCTGTCCCGCCAAAAGCGGGACATCTGGTCAACATGCTCAGCAACAGGTTGGCCGCTCCAGTCTATGCAGACGCGTCTGGAGCAAAGGCCTGAAAGACCAGCCACTGCCAACTCTGACGCATGGGGTGCCAACTCCACGACAAGGGTTTTTACCACTCTCCACAGCTACCCACGGGATCCCTGACGGTGCAGTGGGTACGCATTGGGCTGCGAGTGGCCTGGTCAGCAGTTCAAAACCGCCAGTAGCGCCTTGGGGAACAGACTGGGTTTTCTACTCCCGTCAACGGTGACAGTCTCAAAATCCCACAGGGGGCCTCCCCAGGAGTCCTCATTGACTCGATGGCAGCAAATTTTGTTTTGTTATTTTGCGGCTGCCCACAGTAGAATGACTAGTCCTGTGAAATGTCTCGTTTGTCCCCTTCTCTCTCGCAGGCCTAACCTGCGATGGCGGCTGTTTAACTATGTATGGTCCCTCGCCTATCTCCTTCCCGCCAGCCTACTCACATTCTTTTTTGGTCAGAGTGAATTCTCAAATGCAGTCGGGTGCGTCCTACTCACGACCTTCCCTGGCACGCAGGTGTATGCTTGTTTCTTGCTCCAGCCTGTGAGTGAGTGAGTAGAAACGGTTGGTCCCTGCTTTGCTCGACGTTGTATATTTGGCAGCCTGAGCGGCACACACAGGGGCTCTGTGCGGGGGAGGAAGGAATAGGCCTGGCTCCCCAGCCGGGCCCACCTTTTGCTCCTCCTATCCTTTATTGAAAGGGGGGCCCTTTGACACCACTCCAGAATGTATTCTGTGGCCCAGGCCATCTTCTTCTGGGCTTCTTCTTTGCTTTCCAAACTCTGTGCTTCCACCGGGACTGTCCTCTTCTCAAAGTCAGGCTGAGGTTCTCAGTGCCTTGTGCCCCACTGGGCACTGAGTCGGGGGCGAGGTGTTTCCTGGTGTCCACAGCTCCCAGGAGCTCCTACGGGGCAGAGGCCTTGTTGGGTGCCTCTCGGGGCCCTGGGGACAATGAGGCCCTGGCACCCATCGAGAAGCTCAGGGAGGCTGGTAAAGACCCACAGTGTGAGCCCAACCCCGGGGCCTGTCCCCAGAGCCCTGTAGTCTCGGTGTGGCTGGGACGGGCTATACCCGGGTCTCTGCGCAGGATGACGGTGAGTGACATGCGTGTCCAGGGAGGTTAGTGCTCTTCAGAGGAAACGCTCATTGGAGTAGTTAGCAGCCAGACCTGGAGCACTGGCCCAGCAGTGGCAGGAAGAGGTCCGCAGAGGGACCAATAAAATCAAGAGTGTCTGCAACCAGACTTGCGTGGAAGGGTAGCCTAAGGCAGGATTTAGCTGTAGGGGCCAGAAAGCAGTCACCTTTGGGGAAAGACCACATTTTGGACCTGTTGTCTGCTTACTGGATGTGACACTACCCCCCCCCCCCCCCTCCCCGCCGCCCTTCCCAGATCTGATGTTTGTACCGTAAACAATGGACCAAAATTAAAGGGTCCTGGACACAGACAGCAGATTCAGGAGCCATGGGGCATCGTTGGGGGTGGGGGCAGTTTCTGGGCACAATCTGAAGAAGAGCAGCAGGAAGGAGAAATAAATACGGCTGTCTGGTGTAGTGCAATTGGCATGGGGTGACTGTAGGTGAGTGAAGGAGAATGAATGTGTGTGTGTGTGTGTGTGTGTGTCCACAGGAGTCAGAAGAAATGGGGAGGAGAAATCGGTGCGCTGCAGATCAGCTCGGCAGCGTGAATGGGAGGGAAAAACCCAGAGCTGTCCTGCTGATTCTGCGGGAATAGTGAGCGACCCGTGGGGACAAAGTACAGAATGGCTCCACGAGGCGTTTCCACGGCTGTCAATCCTGACCGAAGCACAGACTCATCTTCCCTTGGAGCACTGGCGGATTTGGACCTTGTGGTTCGAGAGAGCCACCGACACTTAACCCGCTGTGCCACCAGGGCTCCCCGCACAGGAGCTGGGCAAGGAAAGCAGGGACACCATCACCCATAGCCCAATGGCAACAAGCACAACTTCCCTTCTAAGAAAACGTTTACCCTCAAAGCTCACCAAACTGAGCATGTGGTCTGTAAGAAGCCCTGGGTCTAACGCTAGCCATGTCGCCATTCTTCTTCTTTTTTTTTTAAAAAAAAAATCTGTTTGGCAAGCTTATTGCAGTAAGTATCACACTCAAATCACAGAGCTGCGGCCAGGTCATCCGACCCGGGATATGTGAGCGGTCCCCAGCAGAGCTCGGGCTCGAAGCCTGTCTCTCGCCATCACGCGCACGGTCTGCGGCTGACCCAGCATGTCTCTGACATCTCTGTTCTGTTTGCCCTTGGACATCTGCGGGAGAACCAGTTCTCTGCACTTGATCTTAGCCAAAAGTTCTCTGAAAAGCCATGGGCACCACAGCTTCTCTAAGACCGTCCCACGCAAAACAGTGCCGGGGGGTGCTGACTGCCATCCAGACCCTCTGGGCTCACAGCGACCCCCTGGGGGCTTCTGAGATGAGAACTGGGGATGGGAGGAGAAAGCCCGGCTGTTCTCCCACGGAGCTGCTGCTGGCGGTTCAAACTGCCCACCATGCGGATGGCAACCCAACGAGTGGCCACCCTGGGGCTCCAAGAACACAAAGACCCTGACAGCAGCTTATCTGCCTCCCTTTGCACAGCTGAAGTGGCAGCCCCGCTCCACTCTGCAGCGAAGAGGAGTAAGACAAGGTGTCTCGTTAATTCCAGCCTTTGTACGCCGTGCAGAGTTAGGTGCCTTGTTAGGCTGATTAAACCTTTTGTCTTCTTGGGTGACACTGTAGGTGCTGGGACTACTTGCTGATAGCGCCATTAATTCAGGGAAGCCCGGCCGTGAGCATTCAAGCTTCGGTCATATTAGTGGCGCTTTCTTGCTATGACCTGCAGGAGAGTAAAACACAGCTGCTTAACCATCTCAAGGACTCTGCTATACCGACGTTCTCCTCGTGGATTCTCTTCTTGACATATGGATTCGATTGAAAGCTTCATCCCTAATGAGGGGGATATTTGTTAACAGGTGAAGCTGGTGATGCCAAAGGTTCCTGATACTTCCAGGAATAAATGGTTTTCTCTGCAGCATTGTGGGTAGGCGTATAAAAATAAAATTCCCATCAGATGCTTCTTCGGCACCTTACTTGTTCTGCTGACCCACACTGAAAAAATTAACATTCTCCTTTCCTGCTACTCATTTGGTCTTTACTAGAAATTTCAGTGCATATTAACTCTGAGGTCTTAACTGGGGAGAAAAAGGTCATTATCTAAAGATCATGCTTACAATGTAAAAAAATGGTCATTTGGGAAGATTAACTCCTCCATCCAAACCTACTTTGTGGCTGGCTCTGTGTTGAGGGAATCTGAAGGTAAGTACAATACAACGCAAAGTGCTATAACTGGTTATGTACTGGCAGCTAAACACAAGGCCAGCAGTTCAAAACCACCGGTCGCGCTGGGGGAGAACGACGAGGCTTTCTACTTCAGTAAAAAGTTCACAGTTAGGAAACCCACAGAGGCAGTTGTATCGTCCTCTCGGGTTGCTGGGACTCCAGATCGACTCGGTGGCAGGGAGGTGAGATGAGCAGTGGCTCCGACTCCTGAACGAGAGGTGGGGGATGGATGGAGGGGGAGATGGCCCACGACTGGCCGAAGGTTGGTGGTTGTGGAAGCTGGACTGTAGCCCTCCTTTTACTTACTTTACATACGTTTGACATTTTGCAGAAGAAAAATTTATAAAGAATATATAGTTCCTGTTCCAAGGTGTCCAGTCTAGTTGAGGAAGCAAGTAGAGGGACAAGTGGCACACCAGAAAACTGTTTTGAGTAATGGCTAGTTTATGAAATATAATTAAAAAATAATACTCATTTAGTATGTACGTATTGGGATAAGCGATGTATGAGCCCCCAATAAAGTGATAAAAAAAATACTCATCTAAGGTAATGGCACACAGTGGAAAGGGAACATGTCTTGAAGTCAGTCCCTGGACCAATACATAGTAGCTATGTGATCTTGGGTGCCCTAACTTGTCTTTCCCTATCAGGAACAATTACATATGCCGGCCAACCTCACTATTAGACTATGTGAGAAGCAGGGTAGCCTTCAGATTGCTGGCCCACAGTAGGTTTTCAACAAATAACCATTTTCCTTGAGGGGAGACGTTGGGTCTTAGCAGGGCTGGCTGCATAATTGTTAGGTCCGTTGCAAAATGACTGTGGAAATTCCTTGTTTATAAGCCAAGAAAACAAACCCGATTAATCGTTTTACACCTGTAAAATGGTTGCATGTGTGTAGAAAGTTTAATTGGGAGAAGCTGGGAGATGGAGATATTTACCACAGCAGCAACAGTAACAACAAGGAGGGACAGTTGCTGAGGCTCCTTCTGTACAAGCGAACACCTCACGGATTTTGGTGTCTTAGCTGGAAGACTTGGGGTCATGTTTTCAAAGGAACATCCCCTAATTGATCTACCGTCCCAAATGATGCTCCTCTTCTAGTTCATTGCATAGTGCTGGTGGGCTTAAAAGCTTGTGAGGAGTCATTCAGTGTTCAACAACTGGTCTCTATTTGCTTGGAGCAATAGAGGAAGGAGAGTCCGGGAGAGGAGGAAGAAATGCACTGTGTGGCTAATTGCCTCAATGAACAATTGCTTTCTTTGCTAAGAGACCAGAAGAACTAGATGGTGCCCAGATACCATTATTGAGCATTTTGATCAGAGACTCTAGAGAAGAACCCTAGTCAAACAGGAGAAAAGACAGAACAGAATTTCACCTTCTCAATGAATCTAGAATTTAGAGAACCAGGGGAGCTGCGTAAACCCTTGTCACTATTGCCCTGTGGTAATCTTTAAACCTTAAACAAAACTTATACCCTGAAGTCTTAACTTTTAAAAAGCAGAAAAAAATACTATTAAAGTATAACATGGCCGTACTAAAATAGGCTTTATGCTTTTTCACTGCTCTCCTTCTAGACTAGTCTTTAAAAATTTTTGTTAATCCGTGACAATCTCTTACGTGAATAAGCCTTTTATCTTTTGGTCATTTGCACTATGTAATGCTTTTAATAGTTATTTTTTCAGTTGTGCTATTTTTCGTGTTAAGTAATCTGCATTTGCCTTTTTTGTGGTTTGTTGGTGGGAAGATGATGACTTTTGTTTGTGTACAACAAAAAATAAAGTCCGTTCCGTTAGAAAAAAAATTGTTATTAAATTAATTCTAAGAAGAGAATTATTTTATTAGTATAGAGTTTGCATTTCAACTTTATACTGTTTACTGCCAGTTTTAAGTGCAAATATAGGAACACTTATCTTGTCTCTGGAAATGTATGTTGTAGCCTCTACATGCACATGTATAAAGGGACTTCAAAAAGTTCATGAAAAAAATAGAAAATACAAGATAAAATTTTTCTATAAGCCCTTTAAAAGCTCCCTGGATTCCCCCACACACAGTGAGAAAGCTGCACCAAACTAACTTTGATTGAAGCACAATCGACCAATACCTTCTGCCTTTTGGCTTACCCAGGAGGGACAAACAAGAACTATGAGTTGTCTTTCCCTTTCCTTCCTCGCCGTCATTCTCAGGAGAGTGGTTGGCTAATCCCAACTCCTGACACCCATGTTTCTCAGAGGAGAACTGTCCATACAGGGGAGACAGAGCAGAAAGAGCATTGCAGGGTTCTGTGGGCCTGCCTTCAGTCTGCGTTTGAAGCAAGCTCGGCCTGGTTGTCATGAAAAGACTGTCCTCTTGGGGCTGTCCGTGCCCCCACTCACTGAGTCGAGGACGTTGACACGGTCACTGAGCACTCAGTTTGCCTCTTGCTGACCTCCCCCTACACATGGTGGCTCTACCAGAATTAGTGCTCATGGGGTTTGCAAAGTCACATGCGCATGAGGCAGACAGAACCACGGGTGGCATGTGCTTGGAGCATGTTTCCTCCCTTCATGTGCAAGCTCCCCAGTCTCAATGGAGGTCGAGGACAATACACACACTCAAAAGCCAAAAGGCAGGGAAAACCTCACGGCCATGACAGCAAAACACAAAACCAAGTGGGGGCCCACCGGAGCATGAGGCCTGGAGGCCCTGCACAAGTCACAGGCTGATCTCACATTTCTATGCTCTTTCATATATATACTTATAGTCTGCTAAAATATGTAGAACACAAAAAATGTCCATTTTAACAAATTCTAAACGTACAATTCAGGGGTATTAATTACACTCACCACACTGTGCAGCCATCGCCAGTAGGCAGCTCCAGCACTTTGGTGCCTGCGTCTGAGAGAGGGAGCTGTCCATCTGCTGCAACATGGGAAGAATCAGTGCATCTCTCACCCACAAGCTAGCACTGTGAGCCAGGCCCCAGAGAAAACTGTGGCCTCTGAAGTGGTCACTCCCCAGTATTCTCTTCTCAAGCTAATTCACTTACTGTCTCTAAAACCTTACCTATTCTAGATATTTCTTTTCTTTTTTTTTTTTTAATTTATTATTAGGCATCACTGCCCTCTGGTGGGAGTGGAAGGCCCAGCCTTGCTGCTGCTGGATTTGAACCGCCAAGCCAGTTGGCTGCAGTCCCGCACTCAATCACTACGCTACCAGGGCTCAGCCCTCTAGATATTTCTTATAAGTAGAATGATGTCTCTGTCCTTTTGGGTCTGGTGTATTTCATCCAGCATAAAGGTTCATCCATGTTGTAGTATGTGTCAAAATGTCCTTTCTCTTTATATAATCATCTGTTTATATGATCATCTGTGGATACTTTTTTTAAAGGTACTATGAATAATGCTGTAGTTAACACTGGTGCCCAGGTTTCTATTTACATTCCTGCTTTCAAGTGTTTGGAGTATATACCTAGGAGTGGAATTGCTTAGTAACATGGCAACACTAGGTTTAACTTTTCGAGGATCTGTCAAATTGCTTTTCAGTAGTCATATCATTTTAACATTCCCACCAGTGATTACACACACACACACACACACACACAAGGTTTCTAGTTTATCCACATTCTTGCCAATGCTTGTTACTTTCTATTTTATTTAGTTTTTATTGTTGCCATCCTAGTAAGAAGTGCTCTGTTATCTACGCCAAGACATTTGGAAGATAGCTACCTGGCCAACTGACTGAAAGAGCTTCATATTTGTGCCCATTCCAACCAAAAGTGATACAACAGAATGTGTGAATTATTGAACATTAGCATGAAGATCGCACACAAGTAGAATTTGGCAGAAAATAATTTTAAAATGATTGCTGTACATCAAACGAGAACACCCAGAAAGCCAAGCCGCCAGATTCAGAAGAGGACGGCTTCAGGAAGATGTGGACCAAGTGACAGCTTATTGCTGATGTCAGCTGCATCTTGGTTTAAAAGCAGAGGATTCCAGAAAGATGTTAACTTCTATTTTAATGACGATGCAAAACCCACTTGACTGTGTGGATCATAAAAAATTGTGAATAACCTTGTGACGAAGGCAAATTCCAGAGCATTCCATTGCACTCATGCAGAATCTGTACTGCGAACAGACCGAGGGATGCTGTGGGGTGTGAAGTCAGGAGAGATGGGCATCTCTCACCACCCTTACTCAAGCCGGGTGCTGAGTAAACGATCCAAGCCGCTCAGCTAGAGGAAGGGTCTGCGATCAGGTTTGGAGAGGAAATCATTAGCAATCTTTGATCTGCCGAAGGCAAAGAGAACTTGATGCGCTAACTGATGAAAATCAAAGCATGGATTATACCTCAACGTAATGAAAACAACATCAGAAACTGTGGGAGAAGGGTGACAGCGGTTGGTGTAAGATATGAAAAGAATAGTACTTTATAATTTACCCAGGGGCCACGAAAGTGGGAGAGGAGAGGGAGGGGAAAAAGAGGAGCTGATCTCAAGGGCTCTGTGACAGCCACCTCATCTGGTATCAATTTGAGGACTAAGAGTGTAGGGGTGGAGTCTAGCCTGTCAATCTGGAGATGGCCAATGAGACCTCTGTGTGGGCGTGGCCTTCTGAGAATTCTGGGAAATGAGGTCATTCTTTCTTGGGGGTGGAGTCACTGTCTCTCGGTTTCCTTCCTTGGAGACTTGTGACTGACAGTACTCGCGTGGAGACTCTACTGACAAGGCTGACTTCCTGTGAGACATCCCTGAGGAGAAGCCACATGGAGCAATCCTAGCCCTGAGCCAGACAAGCCACATGGATGCAACCAGAGCTCTGAAGCCAGAGGAGCCACTTGGAACCCCCTGCCAGCACTGAGAGGTTTACAACGCCACTGGAGCCAAAGGCATTCTACCCATCTGGCTTGTAATCATCTTGCCTTTGGCATCATTGCATGTGTTTCGTGAGTCTGAAGAAGACTTTATAGACTGGCATCGGACATATGGGCTAATATCAGACTTGTGGGCTGGGACTGACTGGGTTGGAATGCTTTCTTAATGTACAATTACCTTTTTTTTTTTTTTTGTGGCATCACTGCCCTGGTGGGAATAGGAAGCCCAGCCTTGCTCCTGGAAAGCTGCTGGAGGATTTAAACTGTCAACCCTGTGGGCTGCAATCCTGCACACAACCACTATGCCACCAGGGCTCAGTCACAATTACCTTTTCTATAAAACTCTCTTATATACATATGCATGTTTATGAATTTGTTTCTCATGTCTAATTGGACTAACACAGGTTCAAATACAAAGTAAATGTTTAGATAATGATGGCAACATATGTACAAATATGCTTGACACAATTGATATATAGATTGTTCTAAGAACTGTAAGAGCTTCCAATAAAATGGTTTGATAAATTTAAAAATAAAAATCCTCACCAAGGGACAATCAGCCACTTCATGATAAAAAGGAAAAAGATGGAGTCCATCGAGGATTTCGTTCTACATGGATCCACAATCAACACTCACCCTCCACCCCCCCCCCCCCCCCCCCCCCCCCCCCCCCCCCCCATCTGCTGCAAAGACTTCTTTGTAAAGCCAACAGGTCACTTTGACCCAAGCTGTGGGATTTTCCATTGCCCCAGACGCATGCAGAAGCTGGATAAGTACGAAGGAATGAACACGAGCTGATGTCTCTGAGTAACGCTGTTCGCAGACCCTTGGGTAGATAGTGGGCGGCCCGAGATTGAGTTTGTCTCAGAAAGAAGTATAGGCAGAATGCCTCTTTGGAGCGAGAATGGTGAGATATCGCCACATATATGTTGGGCATGTTATAAGGATGGCCCACCGTCTAGAGAAGGCCATCACTGCTCGGTAAAGTAGATCCGCAAAAAAGAGGAAAACCAGCAATGCGATGGATTGATAGCGTAGCTGCGAAATAGACTCATGCATAACAACCATTGTGAGGATGGTGTGGCACTGGGAAGGGTCTGGCTCTGCTGTAAAATGGGTGCTATGAGCTGGACCCAGGTTGAGTGCCCCTAATGAAACCGGTAGGGATAAAGTGCTCTCTCACTGTGGCTTGATTTAAATCTCTCTAATGACTTTGAACACCTTTATATGTGCTTGCTGGACATCTCTATTTCTCCTTTGGAGAAATATGGTTTCAAGTCCTTGGCTCATTTTAGAATTGGTGTTTTATTTTTTTAGAAGTTGTAGGCATTCTTGTGTATTCTGGATCGTCTAGATTCATGATTTCCAAGGATTTTCTCCCATTTTGTGTGTTGTCTTGTCTCTTGGTAGTTTGGTGTCAGCTGACAGTGTTTGCAGTGGGCGTGACCTGTTGGCCACATTGGCTCAGCGAAGGAAAACAACTTTAGGATGAAAGTCCATGGATGATGGAAGTGGGATTTCTAACTCCCATCTAGCATGACGCTCTAGCATGACACTCCAGGCTCTTCATGACCTTCTTCTGACTTTTCTTGCCCTTCTAAACACTCACCGCCTCTTCCAGAGAGTCCGTATCATCCACCACAGCCCATTACGCACATTCACTCCCCTGGTTTCCTCCTCCTTCCCGCAGCCTCTTTGTGAGAATGTTACTTCAAACCCCTAGTATCAGTCCTCCTCCATATCTACACATCACTGCACTGCCAGGTCCTCAAGGGAAAGCCCTCATCGTTTCTCTCCGGTGTCTTAGGCAGCTGACCAAGGGGCTGGGTGCAGTAGGCATTGGCCGAGTCACTCCAGGAAAAGGTGGCGGGGAGTGGGACATGTATCTAGCTCCAGTCCCGGCTCTGCCCCTTGATGCCCGCTGTGTCTCCTTGGGCAAGTGGTCCCTTTCCATCCTCACTCTCATGACCTGTAACATGAGCAGGAGCCTCCCAGCCTCATGAAAGGATCAAGCGATACCAAGCAGGTGGTGTAGTTCGGTAGTTCTCAGCCTTGGCTGGGCATGAGCGTCACCAGGAGCATGTGATGACCCAACCCCATAGGCAGGGCACAGTTCAGAAAGCCCCCGAGCTGACTCCAGTGTAGCCAAGGCTGTGAGCCACGGGCACATACGCAGATTAGCAGTTGCCAGGCCAGGCTATTAATTTGGTTAATGGTTAAAGATTGTGTCTTCCTTGAGAATTGTGCTGTTTGAGTGAATTATGGATGACAAGAGTAACTTAAAAATGATAGATACGAATCTTAGAGGTGAGTTTGTCTTAATGGTGGTAGAATAATTTGGAAATGGATATGAGAATGGTATGACACCTTGAAAAATGTATAACCTCAATGAATGCACCGAAATTCTGAATTAGTGTACATTGTGCTGTGTATATATGTATGTGTGTACATCTATCTATCTAATATATCTTGCATACTTTGACTTGTTGTCAGGAGAGACCAGTCAGTCTCTGGAGAAGGACTCATGCTTGGCAGAGGGAAGGGGCAGTGATAACGAGGAAGGCCCTTAATGAGACACCTTAAACCGTGGCTGAAACAGGGGGTCCAGGCATAGGAGCAATTGTAAGGATGGCGCAGGGTCAGGCAGCATTTCATTCTGTTGTGCATGGGGTCGATGGGGTCATAACGGGCTCCATGACATCTACCAACACCCCCCCCCACACACACACACCCCACTTAAGATCAAAGAAATAGACTAAAGGAGGAATCTGGCCTTATTGATCATCAGCAATCCTATCCTGGTTGCATTTTGTCTCCCTTCCTCCCTGATTCAGAGTGACCCTGTACCTCCAAATCGTTAATAAAACCCCCAATACCTGGGCCAGAGTGCAGTGCAGCCAAGAGCCTTGACTGCAATCTGGCGGGTGCTTCAATCCCCTTCTCTGGGCAGCCAGAGCATGTGGGTGGATGTCAACTTTGGTTAATCACAAAGGGGTCAAAGAAGAGACCCCCAGAACTGGGAGGAATCAACTGACCCACTCAGAAGGGACCTTTCCTCACAGTGTCAGCTGTGTTGACTGCCAAGGCGACAGGGTGACTTTCAGGCCAGCTTAGCATGGTGCCTGAGAATGCCAAATACTCCAGGAAGGCAGGGAAAGGGGGAGAGAGTTGAATTGGGATGGTAGAAATTCGGGAATATGGTCTTCCATTGAGTCAGATGTAGGCCTGAGATTAGGTGAAGTGAGTCAATGCCAATTAGCACTTATTTTGGACCCGTGGCAGTACTGGGAGGCAGGCATATATTATCCCCCTTCTATAGATGAGAAAGGATATTTCCATGAGTTAGGGGTTTTTCCCAAGTTCGAGGGACACCCACACCTGAATGTGCTCCTCCCCAGTTCTAGGGGTCCGACATGACACCCATGGGCAGGCTGTGGGAGGGCCAGCAGTCCTAGAAGCACCAGCGTGGCCCTGGGAAGGGTGACTGCTGCACAGCCACAGGCCAATGGGTCTGGCAGGGCTCGGTGGCAGGACTAGGCCAGCCTCGGAACCATGTGCGCGGCTGCCCAGGCACGTCAGGGACAGACTCCCAGCGCGGGCCCCTGTCAGTATAACAAGCCCTAAACAAAGAATCAATGTCTCATTGTGAAGCTGGCTCACCGTCAGGATGATTTGGGTTTGGGAGAATGTGGGTGTCCATCCGACAAGCGCTGCTCTGATGATTTGCTGGGGGCAGTGAGAGCCGGCTGATAGTATTTGCCCAGCCTGGCCCGCTGCTGCAGTATTGACAAAAGCCCCCACACATACTTGCTAGATTACAGTAAAGACATTCAAATCACAGGCTCCTCGGCCCACGCCTGGGCGCCTCTGTGTCAGCAGCCCCTTCCTTCTGCATTAACCGAGACAAACGGGGAGAAGTCAGGAAATTCTGATTAGCGAGAGAATGGCAGATGCGATGGGAGGCTGTGGAGCCCAGCCAACGCAGTGAAGGTGGTCCTCGTGCATACGAGCTTCCGATTTTCTCCCCGGAAGGAATGCAGCTGGGAGTCCTCTCTGAAAGGCTGGCGGGTGCCCGATGCACTGTGCACCTGCTGGGGGGTGGGGGTGGGGGTGGGGTGGAGGGGGTGTTGACACGTATGATCCCACTTGGTCGTTCAGACAACCCCAGGAGGTAGCTATTGTCGGGACCTCCATTTTACTGCCAAGGAGACTAAGGCTCAGGAAGGTGCAGTCACTTGTCTAGGGCCAGTGACAGAGACAGACTTTGAGGCCACGCCTGCCTGGTCGCGCGGTCTTTCTCCCTGTCAGAGAGAGTTGCAAGGTGGCCGTGGCCTTGCCAACTGCCACCTGGGGCTGCTCCAGTAGTGATTCCGAGAGAAGGATGGCGGGCACAGTGATGAGGATCATGGGACAACGGGGTGATTTCTGGGCTCCACTAGAGGTGGCTCACTCTGGGAACCTCTGGTTTCTCATCCACAAAACGGGAAAGGAATGCTTATCTCTGCTGTGTGGACGGGAAGGCAGCCTGCCACGGGGGCGCACGGAGCGGTGGCTACTTCAAGTGTGAGCTCACAGAAGAGAGATGAGGCCTATGCAGGCCACTGCTGGGGGACAGTGCTCTTCCAGGGTTGGGAGGGCATGTGGAGGAGGACACCTCACAGATCTCCCGGCTCAGGCTGCTGGTACTCGGCAGCGGGGGCCACTGAGAGTCCCGCAGATTCGGGATTTTAAGACGTCTGTCACGTTCCACAGTTCTGGGAAAGGAGGTGCCAAAGGGAGTGGGAGACGTGTCCGTCCGTCTCCGCTTCTGGCGCGAGAGGAATCCACAGAGGGAACCCGCTGGAGAGAGCTGGAGTTTGAAGGCTGGGCGGGCCCTGGGGCAACGTATGCAGCCGGACGAGGGGATCAACAGGGGAACCGACATCAGCCCCAGCGATGGGAAGTCAGGGTTCAAGGATCAGAAGGCAAAGGACAAGGAAATAAAACCCCACCAGTTAATCTGCTGGGGAGAGGAAACTCCTCATCCTCCAAGTCAAGCGAGGAGCAGAAAGACCGACAGACAGACAGACCAAAGCCTCAGTTTCTTCAACAAAATGGGAAGGCGCCGGTCTGGAAACTCCCCATGGGGCCTACGGAGGTCTTCTCTTGGAGGCGGCTGTCATGGGCCAAGCCCGCCACAGAAGTTGAGAACATGAGTGCAAATGCTGGCTCTGCCCTCTATTGGGGCCGGGCCAGAGACTGCTGAAGCCATTTCTCATCCCTGAAACGAGGCGGGTAAATTCTACCCCCATCCCCCCACCCCCAAGGCTGTGTGGGGATCACCAGATTTCACCCAGGCCAAGTGCTTAGTTCAGGGCTTGACCACCACACTGGGGGCCACGTTTCACACCAAACCAGTTTCCGACTCCAAGTTAGGGAAGTTCTAGCTCAGAGCACACTTTAAAGGATGATACCTCACGCAGCCCGTGACAGGCGGGCAGGACACATGTCAGGTCGGTGGAGGAAAGACCCGTCGCAGAGCAGGGAGAAAAGATGTCAACCTTACCAAAGCTGCCTGTGCGGAGCCCCTTTCTCCCATGGGCTGGAGCCTCTTGGGGCGGGGAGTAGCTAGCAGTGGCTCCAAGGTCAACTCTATATCCTTGAAGATCTGCTCCTCACAGGAACCTTAGGAAGGGAGGCTTGTAAGCCTCACTTCCCAGGGTAGACCACTAAGGCGTAAGGAGGGGAAGGGAGTAGCCCCAAGGTCACAAAGCTGTGCTGAAGGGAGTTCTTGGGTCTGACCCCAAAGTTTAAGTTTGTGCCACAATACCCCAGTCCTCAGAGCATGCACAGTTGCCCAAACATTTTCCTCTGGGTTAGTGGGGAATCTGTGCCGGGCAGATGATTTTCCATGCCAACATGTGCTTTGCCACGCACCAGAGCCTAGAAACTCTGGGGGTGGATTAGGGACGGTGCAGAGATGCCAAACAAAGGCTCATGCCGTCGAGCGCTCACAGCCCCACTTTCCTCGTCTGGAGATTGGGGATAGTGCCTACCTCCTGGTGATTGTGGGGTTTCAAATGACACAGGGGTCCACACCGAGTAGCACATGCACGGCAGGTGCTCAAAGGCGGCGACTGCCCTTGGCTCTTCTTTTCAGGTGCCCTCGGAGAACGGGGGGGCAACAGCTGGTGTGGAACCTCACGTTCTTCTCATTCAACAAGTGCTTGTGACTGGAGCGCTGCCAGGACACAGCCAGGCGACTCTGCCGAGGTCAGGAGAGGTCCAAGAAAGGCCACCTGGGGCCAGGGCATCAAAGGCGAGCCCCTGAGAGCAGCGGCTGCTCACGGGATGGGACGGCAGACATGGCCAGGCTGTCAGCACAAGGCGAGGAGCTAGTGTGGCTGGGCAGAAAGGAAGGAGATGGAGTTATGAATTCTCTCTTCCTTATCTGGGGTGTCTCCCTACGATGCATACCCTCAGAATGCACGACTGCCAAGAAACATGCAAGAGAGAATTATTCAGCTCTCCCCTGGGCAGTCTCCTTCTGCCCTGGTGCCCACGCTCACTTAACGAAGGGGCTTCATTCTGTGCCCTATTCTCAAATCCTCCCCTGCTGCCCAGTTCCCAGTGCAGACAGCATGGAGTCCATCTTGCCAAACCCAGCCCCGCGCCTCCTCTGCGTTTCTCTAACACGGACGTCTGCACTGGAAGGCCTTTGGGTGGGCAATGCCTTCATCCAGGAAACCCTCCCACCTGCTTTCTCAGGTGGGGGGATACCCCCTTTGCCCTTCAAGGTTTAACTTAGGGTCAGGTGTCCTGGGAAACTCCCACGAGCCTTGGGTTGGGTTAGCTCCCTCCTCTGCTTCCCATGGTCCTGGGAAGAACATGTCCTGCCATCATCCCATCTGCTCCCATTGGCCTGACAGGACCTCACCTCCCTAGCCCCTGTGGAGCAGAACTCCTTCGCAGGACAGGGAGCCTCGAGGTCTCCGTACTGCCACTGCCTGCCCTGTCAGGTTCCCCCCTAGAGGGTGGGTTCTTGGTGTCTATTTGCTCCGAGCACAGTGCCGGGGCCAGAGCAGAGAGTCGGAGGCTTGCTGAATGAATAATTCTACCGCAGACCAGAACCCAGGGACATTTCTGAGGGGGAGGCACACGGGGTGGAGAGCAAGACAGAAATGACAGGATGGAGGGTTAGAGAGAGAATGGTGTGTGTGTGTGTGTGTGTGTGTGTGTGTGTGTTTGTGTGTGCACGCGCACATGCAGGGAGGGGTGGAGGGAGGCAGGGAACACCGTCTAATTAGACCACATGTGCAGAGCAGCATCTGGCTCAAAGCGCAGCAGTTTACACCGCTCCTAGAGTTGTCGTGGAGACAACCACATGACCAGCCCGGAGCTGAGACTCAGGGGCAGCGATCCAGATGCACTCCTAACATATTCTGACAGAGAGCAGATGGGCAGCTATTTGCAGGGCCAAAAAATGCCAACTCCGCTCCCCTCCAGATCTGCGTGCCCTCACTGATCATTTTCATCTTGTAAAGTCATTCTTATCTGCCCTGGAACCACCAGTTCCCCTCGCGTTGGACGCGGTGTGAAAGCTGCGATGCCTGTACTTCCCCGGCCGTCACAGCTTCCGGCCAGCTCCTGCGGGTGAGGGAGTGTCGTCGCCTGTAATGAAGGGGTCCCTGATGGCTGGGATCCACTGGGGCCAGGTTCTCCCCCACCCCTCTTTATCTCTCCTGCGTTAGACCCCACTGACAGGATAGATGCAGGCCTGGGCAGAGCAGCTTCAGTGACTGAACTCCCTCCCCAGGGCATACACCACCAGCCTCCCTGTGCTCACGTCACTTCTCCGCACCAGGGAGCTGGAGACCTGTACGGCCGTGGAATTAAATTAAATTATGATGGCAGAGAACTGGGCATTATAAAACCATTTACAAAGGCTCGTTTATGTTATTATGGCAATTTTCTTCTCAAGAGTCTCAACAAAATTTGAAGCAGTAAGCGCCTTTCAGCTTAGTAGGGAATGATAACATTTTAGGCTCGGTACAAAATCACTACATTGTATTACGGATGTGCACGGCTACTGAAGTGCCCGATGTGCCCGTCTGGTACAAGGGGGTTGGGAAAGTACCAGGCTTCGGAGAAACCTGGGCTTTCAATTCTGGCTCGGATACCTGCTAGCGGCACCATCTCGGGCAAGCACCTTACACACTCTCCAAGCCCAATTTCGTCGTCTTCGCCCTGACCTGCCACGGCATCTATGAGAACTGACGGGGGCCAGGGGAGCGGGCTTCGAAAAGTTCGTGGACAAATGGAATAAACAGATCATGCAATTTCCCCATGAACTTCGTGAAGCCCCTTTTTATACACAGACTGCTAGCAATAGTAAGGTATTCAGCAAACGTTAGTCCCACCCTCCTTCCCCT
>PVJH01023798.1:0-34194 GCA_004026705.1 Nesogale talazaci | reverse complement strand
CCCGACTGCCCAATGCTTTGTTCTACCATACACAGCACTGCTGTGAGTCAGAACCAACCTGATGGCTCAATGACAATCTAACAACCACTACGACAATAAGGGAGAAATCGCAACGCCCAGCCTGTACTCCGGGGAGAAGGGTGAAATCCACTCCTCTTGAAAGGAGGAATATCCAAAATGTCAACTTATGCATGAAACTCTCCTCAATTTCCCTGAACAGAGTTAGTCTTGCTCCTCTCTCTGTTTTCACAACATTTCATTTCTCTCTTACAGCTCTTGTCCTGTTCATTTTAATGCACTTATTTACATCTCTCTCTTTCTCACTAGACTGGAAGCTCCTTCCGACCAAAGGAAGGTAACTTATTAATAATGTTCATCCTTCATCTGCTCAGAAATGAAGTTCTCAGAACACCACAAACTACAACGCTTCTGAGATGAGATTTTTTAAATATTCATTCGTGATCTATGCTTTTCTTGCCTCTCCTTTTGTTATTTTGCTCTTAAACCCTATGGAGAACAGCTCTTCTCCAAAATACATAGTTACCAAGAGCTTCTCAATTAGATGGTAGGCCCCTCAAGCACAGAGTTGATTTGATATGCTTACTGGTTTACTGGTTATTATTTTTATATCTGAAGGTAAGTAAAAATTTATTTGCTACTAAGACTCCAGTTCATATTGTAAGGGTTTAAATGTGTCTCTGGAACCGGTAAGTAGAAAAGTACAGTGTAATCAGTGTTTGTATATATTTATTAGTGTATATTTATTAATATACATTTATAAGCACTTTAAAAAACATAACTATATAATTATATCAAGAAATGACTTACACAATTGTAGAAGTTGGAAAGTACAGAGCCTGGCCCAAGTTTGAAGGTCATGTGAGCTGAAGCCTTCTTTGACTCATTTCACTGTGGAAGCAGACAGACAGGAAGCAGGAGGAAGAAGCAGGAAGGTCACAGGTTGGGTGCTGAGGTAAATGCATCTGAGGTTGGCTGAATAAGTGCAAGGTTGGCAATCTGCCTGTGTCTCCTGGGATCAGGAGGAGACCCAGGAGATTGACAAATGAGAAACAAAAAGAAATCACCTACTGCATCAAGATCCAGCAGAAGGCAAAGAGGTAAAAGAGAGTTCCGCTTTGCTCAGGATCTGTCTTTTATGCCAAAGGCCACACCCCCAAAGAAGTATCAGCCTTCCATCCTATTGACAGGTTGGGCTCCACCCCTACCTTCATCCAGCTATGTCTAGTTGACACAAACTGGACCGTTGTTGTTCTTAAATGTGCACTATTCAATCACATCAGGGTGAAAGAGACGGATCAGAGCCCATCAGCGGATAACTGGATATTCCTGCACAGAAAGACTGGACAGAAGCTATGGTCTATACATACATAGGGCTGTTTAGCACTTGTGTTCGCTGTCACTTGTAGTGACCCCTTCATTCTTAAATCCTTCCTCCCCCCCCCCCCATTATGACCTCCGTCCTAACTCAAAAATCCCGCTAGCCCAGTGTCCGTACACCAGTACAAACGAGAGCTGTCAATATACAAAATTCAGAACAGACAAACCCCCTTAAAAACAGCAGTGAGAGTAAAATTCCAGAGAGGTAGGGGAAGGGATGGCAATGATGGCAAAAATAACCCACCTTGACGGGGACAAAAACCATGATCATAAATGAAGGGATAAAATGGCAGTGTAAAATATGTATAGATAATAGTAACAATACGTAATATATAAAGACTTCACAGGGGTGGTAGGATGGGGGAGGGAAGGAATAAAGAGGAGCTGATGTCAAAGGACTCAAAAGAAGATTGTTTCGAAATGGTGGATGTCAACATTTGTATATATTTACTTGATAGAGTGGATGTGTTGATTGTTATATGTGAGAGCCCCCGATAAACTGATTTACTAATTGAAAAAATAAAAATAAAATGTGCTTGATCATTTTGAATATACATTAATAATTTTGCTGTGTTTTATGTGCTATAAAATTAGTTTTTAAATATGCAGAAATAAAACGTGACTTATTCCAGGAATCAAGGACTAGATATGAATAGAGCATACAAAATGGAGCAAACCACAAACAATAAAAAGACTGACAAGAGGCCACCAAGAATAAAGAAGTACGCAACAAAATAGAAGCAGAATCCAAGACTATCAGACTAAACACGAGAGGTTGCACCCCTTTTCGGACTGAACACCCATGACCACACCTATAACTACAGCCCCCCAAATTGTATAAAAATCAAGCCTAAAGCCCTGCAAAGAGACCTTCTGGACCCCGTGCTCCTGCTGGTAAATCTTGCCTGGCTTTTTATTGACTTGCTCTTGATATGTGTGATTGCCTGTTGGAATAAATTAGTTAAAAGATTGCTAGACTTGGAGAGTATCATGCTGTTGAAAGAACCCGGCCTCGTCACTATGTGCAGCTCAGAGAGTGAAAGGTCACTGGTAACCTGGTGCATCAACTGATGGATTCCTAAGCCACATACCAGGAAGACAGCTGAAGACATGAGCCAGCTGATTCCTAAGCTCTGTCTTTGGAACTGTTATAAAGGGCTTAAAACATAGAGACAGATATTATCATTTTAGCTTGGATTTTAGACCTGGGGAGTGGAAGGGTTGCTAGCAAAAAGGAGGAATCTTTTCCTGCGGTATTAAAAAAGGGGACAGTCAGGTCCCTCCCCACCTCCAGCCCATCCGCATTTCTACAAACGCCTCACTTCCACTCAATCAGTGTTGGAGCTTCCTGGTGCCCTCATATACCTCTCAGTGACTCCATGGCAACGCTTTTGGCCACTTTGGGAATAAATGGCATTCTGTCCACTCCCTACCCCCACCCTCCCAAAAAACCTGCACAAGATGTTATAGATATTTTGTCATCATTCCTTCTGACAGTCCCTGGTATGGCCCACACGCCTGGTTTCCCCACCACCCACCAAACAACAACATTGGTCCATGCAACCCAGCTTAGTCTTTGATATCCAAGAATGTATGTATGTTAGGATATGGAAGGTGATGTCAACACTCAAGATATGGGCTCACACAGAAGAACGACTGTGAGGATGGCATTGGCCTGGTGGCGCTTCATTCTGTTGTACATAGGGCCTCCAAATGTGGAACCAATTTGTAGGCACCTACCAACAAATAGCCTCGAGATACGATGCTAAGGAAGAAAACATAGACAAGCAAATGGGACATAGTGTTGACGTCAAAAGCTACATGATTAGGGAACAGTTGGTGGGTTCAAACCTTGGACTTTCTGAGGAGCAGCAAAGTGCTTCACCACTACATCCCCTGACCTACTGGTAAGTGTTAAAAAGAAATCCTTTAATCAATTTGAAATTTAATCGTGCCTGCTTATACGTTGAGCCTCAGAAGTGACTCTTGCTCAGGGACTCAAAATCAAAGGAGATTCTTAAAGCAAGCACTAACATCTCAGAACAGGGCAGAGCACCACTTGACATGTAGGTTCAAACTGAGAGGTCAGGCCAGAGACACATAATACAACTTGTCAGTGAAGAGAAGGCAGATATAACAGTTAGAAATGGGGCTGAGCCCTGGTGGTGTAGTGGTTGAGTGTGGGAGTGCGACCCACTGGGTTGGTGGTTCAAATCCAGCAGCGGCTTTCCAGGAGCAAGGCTGGACCTCCCACTCCTACCAGAGGGCAGTGATGTCCCCCTCCAAAAAAGTTAGAAACCCCTTTTCTCTTTATAATGACACTTTCCATATCTTTGCACAGCATCTGTTAACTTCTCTAGAAGAAAAGGGGAGTATTCATTTTTCACCCTCTCTCTGCTCAAGTGTGAAAATTAGCATGAAATCAGGCATCTTCCTTCCCTCTACATGCAAGTATTTGAGCCATCCCCAAATACTAAGTGTGTCTTTATTTTTATACTAAACATTTCTGATGACTAGGGGAAAAGCTGACATTTTAATTAATCTTTTCATTAATTATGGGGACCTTGGTTATTGGTAGGGCAGGGGCATGAAAAAACTTGTCCATAATTTTTTTTTGTTCTGATCTTGCCTGTCTGAATGTTGGTCACTTGCTTGATCAGTAGTAACATTAAAATATGTCTTAATTGTAACTCTCCTTTTATATGGCACCTCAAAGTTCCTTGAGTTTCCCTATTGTCTTTTTAAAAATAATATCGGTCACTTTGAAGATAGGACTGCTAGGGAGAGAAGATAACCGGCCCCCTCAAAATTTTAGGAGTCGGAAATCAAGTCAGGACTAAGACTTGGCCCGGAGCCTCTCCGTATTGACGTTCATGTCAGAGACTGTTTGCTCCTTCGAGTCCCACACGACTGACCCGAAACATTCCTCACGCTCATGTAGATCATTTCTCGATAGCTCTGTGAACTACTTACCTAGGAGTCAGCGGCATGGTTTATGTGTGCAGGGTTTTTTGTTCTGTTTTCAGTGGCTGCCTGCTCAAGAAACACACGTGTTTACATCCTCTAGAACAGAAGAAACAGATACTGATTCTTTTGATAATCGATTGCGCTTTTCCTTGATTACAAAAACAACACAGAGTTTCTGGGTTTCTCCATGTTGGAGTTTATCTCTGCTGCGGTTTGCCATTGTGGGCAGCCTTCTTGAATCTTTGCTATGTGTTCTATCTACCTATTTTATATATGGAACCCATGTTGATGAACCTATAGATATAATTACGAGAAGAAGAGGTCCTGGGGGGTATGGGATGGTGGGAAGTTACAAGGGTGGGGGTGATAAGGGGAGCTGATAGCAAGGAGTTCAGGAAGGAAGAAAACACTTTGAAACGAATTGTGGTAGTGATCAGACAACACTGCTGTCTTTGAATTATGGAATGGTGTGATGCCTGGATTAGCTCCTAAGGAAAAAAAATGGATTGAGGGGAAAATAACACATATTTGTTGCGGATATTTTGAAAATCCTAGAAAAGGCTAAGAAAGAACCCAGAAACCATGAGAAAGGAGACAGCTGGGGAAACCCTTTGAGAAGCAGCCACCCCTGGCTGTCCCCATATGTGAAGGGACACGCAGGTCTCAGAGGCCCCCTTTTCTCCTGGAGCACATGCGGAGCAGCATGGGAAAGGGCGGGGCTCCCAGCGCTGCTCCCCAGACCCCACCCTGTGGCTGCCAGCCCCCCAGGTGCCCACGCGATAATCTTCAGATGACAGTGACTCCCCCTCCCTCCCGTCACTATAGAAGACAATTTTCTCCTGCCGAGCAGAAGGCAGCACCCCCTGCAAACTACCCACTATTACCAGCGCCACAGTCTTGGCCTCAGAAACTGAAGGGCAGAGATCTGGCCTCCAGTGTGGGCCTCTGCTCTCCTCTTCTAGCCTGTCATCAGCCCTAGCCCTCTGTGAGGTTCTATATTTAAATGCCCACCCCTGCCCCATGCCTTGGACCTAGGCAGAGCTAAGAGAAGGCAACAGCACAATGATTTGCAAGGAGGGGAGGCGGGGGAGGTGGGTGGGGAAGAGATGTCTAGTCTGGGCAAGGCTCCTGACCCCGGCCCCTCCCCAACTTTTTCCAAAGAGACCCACTGCCTCTCTGGGGACTAGGGAGACCCCTGGACAAATCCCACTGTAATTTATTTTGCCATGTATACAAATTAGAAATTTAGAAATTCTACTTGTGTAAAGCTCTATTGTGTTTTTATGTTCCTGTTTAAAAGAGGTTTACTTAGCAATAATTACAAATAAATGAATATTCTTTAAAAAAGAAAATACAGATGAGTTATTTTCTTAATCCCTTCTTCCAGTGATAGACATGGGTATCATTTCATTTACCTTAGTTTGTCATGCACATACAAACCCCACTGTCACCTGTCTGACCTTAAGCTATGTAGACAAATTTGACTCAAACACAATTTTGAAAGAGCAGTCACCTCTTGAATGACTGTTTCTGCAAAGCCCACCCAAGGTCTGGCAACAGATAGGAGTGAAGGGGATTTGGAGAAGTGGTCTACCTGGAACACTTTACTGAAAGTTCCAGAAGTTTGGAAGATGAAAAATGTGACAGAGGCATACTTACCTACATTATAAACAAATTACAACTGACTACTTAATCCTGTTCATCAAATCCTTCACTTTTTTTTGGGGGGGGGGCATCACTGTTCTCCGGTGGTGGGAGTAGGAGGCCCAGCCCCACTGCTGGAATTGAACCTCCGTCCCAGTGGGCCGCAGTCCCGCGCACAACCACTACGCCACCGGGGCTCAGCCCCAAATCCTTCACTTTTTAGCAACTTCTGTGACCTATTCAGAACCCAACCCCAAACTCTATTAAAAATATAGATAGGGCTGAGCCCCGGTGGCGTAGTGGTTGTGCGCGGGACTGCGGCCCACTGGGATGGAGGTTCAATACCAGCTCCACGGAGCAAAGGCTGGGCCTCCTACTCCCATCACCAGAGGGCAGTGATGCCCCCAAAAACAAAAAGCAAATATAGATAGATAGATAAATATTCCCCCCTTTTTTATGCTAAGCAACTCAGTTTACTTTGACCCACTACTTTGGGAGTCTAAGGTCTACGTTAAAATTATGAAACCCATCCCTGGGTAATTATATGCTCAAATGTAAGAAAGGATCATGTGCATTTTTCATAAGTAAAGCATTTAGCTCATGGTCTAACACACTTAATGAATGCACAATATTTTTATTCCTATTGAGAAATACTTCAGCTGAGTGTATGGAGCTGGAGAATTCATCTGGACTTCTGTGAAGCGACCAAGAACATTCAGTAAAAGGGAGAGTAAGACTTGGAGGGTAAGAACACGCAGTCTTCTGCCAGAATGCCAATCATTAGTTAAGTAATCTTCAGCACTGTCTCAAGGGGTCTTTTCAGGAAACAGGCACTGAGACGGAGTTGAGGAGGCAAGATGTTTATTCGTGATCAACACCTGTGGAAAGAAGATGGAAGGGAGACTGGCCTGAGGCAGCCAACCAAACTGGGTCTACCTGGGACTGAGTTTATTCTGGGTCATGGAATGTTGCTAACATCCAGATAGTCTCTCGAACGTCGGAGAGTTTGGTGACCCACCTAAGTGAGAAATCAAATTGTGGTGCAGGTTCTCCCAAATAAGCTCTATTGTAAATATCTAACACCCCCCACCACCTGCTGCCTCCGAGTGGATTCCCACTCATAAACCCCCACCCTTGCCACTGGGAGAACTCTCACAGCCATCCTCGGTATTTGATATTTCCCCAGATTGTGTTTCTAGTGTTTACCGTCTGATCCTGAAGCTTTTGGACTTTTTTGTCTTTGAACTTTGGTAAACGTTGCATGGTGAACTGAATGAAGGTTTATGGAGCAGATCCTCAGTTCTACATCCAACACTTCATACATGTTTTGTTTCAGTTCACGTTGTAATCCTCTTAGTGTAATATCATTTATTCTACTTCCTGCCTGTTTCCTGTTTCCATCCTTCCTGCTTTCTATGTGAACCTTTTAAAAACATGGAACACATCACAAAGTCCTCTACAGACATATTGAAATACGTACTTCCCCATCAGTAATCTCACCGATTTCTTAAGCAGAAAGCAAGTCATTCACAACATACCATAGCTTCTCCTACCTACAAGTCCCTTCTCAATACCATGATTCGATTTCTACTACCAAGTAGTTCAGTGGGAGTAGAAGGTCAGAGACGCCAGGGCAAAAGCAACCTGAGCCACTAAGACAAAAGCCAGGCACTTAAGTAAAAGTCAAAATAGACCTCGATGAACCTTTAAGGAAATGTCCTGAAACTGTTGATCTTTGTCTATCCTTTTGCCCACTCGCCATCCTCCAGTTTGTCATTACCTCAGACAGGTTGTAACAGTAACAGCCTATCTGCCTATGGAAGTCACCTAATCTCGTGTCAATTTGAGGATTAAGAGTGTAGGGGTGGAGTCTAGCCTGTCAATCTGGAGATAGCCGATGAGACCTCTGTGTGGGCGTGGCTTTCTCCTCTGAGAATTCTGGGAAATCTGGTACTTCCTTCTTGAAAGCAGGAGACACTCTCTCACTCGCTTGGAGACTCTCTACTGACAAGGTTTACTTCCCGTGAGACATCCCTGAGGAGAAGCCACATGCAGCTGTCCTCATGCCCTGAGCTGGACAAACCACATGGATGCAACCAGACCTCTGAAGCTGGAGGAGCCACAGAGAGACCCCTGCCAGCGCTGAGATGCTTACAACGCCACTGGATCCAAAGACTTTCTACCCACTGGCTTGTTACTGTTCTACATTTGGCATCGTGTGTTTCATGAGTGTGAAAAGGACTTTATAGATTGGTATCGGGCATATGGGCTAATATCAGACTTATGACCTTGAACTGAACTGGATTGGGATGCTTTCTTAATGAATAGTTGCTCTTGTATATAAAGGTTTTTTATACAAGTATGAGTGCTTATGAATTTGTTTCTCAAGTCTACCCAGATTACCCTTGTCTTTGCTGCACTTTAGTAGAGTTGATTATAGTCAAATAACCAAGGTGGGAGCACCTTTCTCATCTCTTCTTTTTTTTAATATTTGGGGGGGGGGGCATCACTGCCCTCAGGTGGTGGGAGGAGGAGGCCCAGCCTTTGCTCCGTGGAGCTGGAATCAAACCTCCATCCCAGTGGGCCGCAGTCCCGCGCACACCCACTACGCCACTGGGGCTCAGCCCCTCATCTCTTCTTACTCCTTGGCTTTTTGTTAGGTTTGGAGCCCCTTCAACCTCTTCTTTCTATTCTTGGATAATCTAAAGGATTGAGAAGAAAAATTCAAGACAGGAGAAAAATGAATTGGGAAAGATAGGATGAATAGATAAGTAGTGGTCACTAAGACCATTTTTAATCTGAATACCCTTTGTGATCATAAAACCAATGAAATCAATAATCTTCACCCTGACCGCCCTCTTCCCCGCCATGAAGGCTGTCTTGTGATTTTTCAGGGGCCCCTTTGGCTTGCTCACTCTTCGCCCCATTCTAAAGAAACCCAAGTTACTCAAAGGCCTGTGGGTCCGTGACTGTGAACAAGAGCAGAGAGCAGCACTTGACGGAGGTTTGGAGTGTGATGGCCACATTAGGAAAGCGGCTTCCATCTCTGCAAGAGCAGGATACAAAAATCCCTTTATTTCTGTATAGTCGTTCTCGGTTTTTCACTTACCAAGAAGGGAGGGGTCGGAGGCAGCAAGGTTCCATGCCTTCCTTTACTTGGATGGGCGTCCCTTCATGCCTCCTAAACAGATGCTACATGTGAGCCACATCGGAGGTGGGCTATTTATCGCCACCACCACCACCCCCACCCCCGCCCCCAACACCTGAGCAAAAAGAGACACTCGAAACAAGCAAGCAAAACAGCCATCTGGGAAGCGACTTAAAAGAAAAAGCCAGCAAGACCTCTTTCGGCTTGTTCTTCTGTGAATTCCAAGCATTATTTGTCTAGGTTCCCTCGCCCTGAGTGTTGGCATACCCGGGGCAATTTGATCCTCGAAGCAGGGTGTTCCTCAGGCACGGGGCCAAGGCAGTTGGCTCATGCCCTTCCTTGCCTGGTACATTTCTTCAGGGCTTGCTGCCCGGCAGAGGCCTAGTGTACGACGATTCGGGAGGGGAGACAGTGAGTGTGGTTCCTGCTTTGGCATGGGCGGTTCATCTCCCTCTGGTAAAACGCCTTGGCCGCACCCAGGAAGCTAGAGTTCCTCTCATCTCGGTCTCTTGGTACCATGGCCATTAGCACAGTGGACAGCTAACGTGGAAACCCGAAGGACTTCCCTGACCTCTCTGAAGGACTGCCGCTCTGGTCGGGAAGTCTGGGCTGTTAAAGGGCTCGTTTCTAACGCCCGGTGCCCAGCTGCTTTTGTCCAGGCGACACACGCAGCGGGCCTCCCTGCTGGGCACACACACGTTTTTCTCATGAGGTGTTGGTGCCGGGCGCGGTGACCTTTCTCACCTGCTGGGCCCTTCCTGGAACCACAGCATACTTCTCCAGCCCCCATTATCATCTTATAATGTGGAACATCTGGCGCAGGCAAGAAATGCCCGCTCTGCACTGCACTTCTTGGATGTGTTTCCAAGAATAACCTGATGATCTTGCTCTCAGGGCGCAGCCGACTGCATGGAGCACTTCCCGGGAACCTAAGGATCACATTCCTTTGCGCTGCAAAGAGACGCTCCCTCTTTTGTAGGTCCTACAACAAATACTTGAGTAGATTGAGTCATTTTCTCTCACTCGCTTTTTTTTTCAGTTTCACTTTCAATATCATCACTACTAACTTGGTCTGATAATCTATTTCAGATATAGATCTCTAATGTGACACATTGCTCATGGGGGATTAGATTTTATGTACGCACACACACATACATGTATATATGAAACTGGTTATGGAAAATGAAGCAAGCGGATAGATACCACCATGGTAGAAATAGACGTTTGATGGCACAAAGCTCAAAGTGAAGGTAAACCTCAACCTAATTCACTGTCATCGAGTGCATGCTGACTCATGGGCATGAGATAGGACAGAGTAGACCTATCCCTGTGCGTTTCTGAAACTCTTTACAGTAGTTTAAAAAAAAAAAAACTCTTGCTTTCTCAGAGGGGCTGGTAGTTTCAAACTGGTGACCTTGCAGTTAGGCCAATGTGTAACACATTGCACCAATGTGTAACCATGAGGGCCCCTCAGAGTAAGCTGCATCTATCTAGAGATATCGCCATTTCTCCTCTACAGCTTTTCCTTCCCACATCCCTGGCCTGTCTACTACATCGTTAAGATACGTCGATTTGAATTGCCACAAAATAAAACCTAATAAGATTCTGAAAAAGAAAAAAAGATATGTTTATTCCTTTCAAAGAGAATCTCTTACAGAGTTGCGAAGCACTCAGCTGCTAATGCTTAGGTCTGTGACTCAGTACCCCAGCTGTCTCACGGGAGAAAGAGGTAGCAGTCAGTTGGCTTCTATCACAATTACAATTGTCAATACCCCACGGGGCAATGCTACCCCATGAACTGGAATTAACTGGATGGCAGTGGGTAAGGGCAATGTACCCAATTATCAAGGTAAACCCAACCTTACTTAGTGCTAACATAGCAATCTGTAGTGAATTATTCTGCATGGGTTTAGCGACTTATTGCTTGGATTCATAGTTATTTCATGTAGATTACCTTTATTTTTTAATTATTTTATTTTATTGTTGTTGATAATAGACGCTGTGTGCTACCCTGGGTTCTCTAGAGACGCAAAAGCAGTGATGTTTATAGAGATATAGAAATATATGTAGATCTATCAAGAGACAAGTATATCAAGAAGATGACTCAATTGTAGAAGCAGGTAAATCCAGTTGAGTTTCCAGTCTGTGCGTCAGATGGTAAGTTGTAGGCTTCTCCTGATTTAGTTTTGGAGCCTACATGTGACTGTGTTCATTACACATCAGTGAGTAACTACACACAGGACATGAAATCCACATGAAATTGTTAGTAAATAAGAGCAAGTATTCATTTTGTTTGTTTGTTTTAAGAGCAAGTATTCTTATCTTGTTTACTGGGTCTTCATCCCAATCAGAGATTGTAAATTTGAAAAAGAGGCTTTAATTTTAATGGAAAGTGCTGTAAAGCTGGGACAGAGACAGAGGCCAACCTTACTAGAAGCACCATATTTCACGTAGTGAAAAAATGTAAAATTGTTCACTACAGATTAGTTAGTAAACATGAGAGAGCCTATCCTTACCTTGTTTATTGGGTAAATTGACACTGAGAATTCCCCTTTTAGGATTTGACAAAAGGATTAGAGACAAGAGGATTAAATTTGGATTGTAAAATACTGTCTCCATTTTTCAGAGCCTCTTAGAGCACATTTTAAGCTTGGAAACAAATGAAAGGCTTTATACCTTCCTTAAAATGTCTCTTTTCTGTAGCAACAACGAAATATGCATCTTTCCTCTAGTTCTCAGATGCTTCCTCCCACCCACTATCATGCTCCCAGTTCCACCAGACAAGTCTGGCTAGAACAGGGGATGTTCAGTGGAGTTGGAAACATGGGGAATTTAGGAGAGATATTCCCTCAGGACTAGTAATGGGAGTGGTGATACTGGGAGGGTGGAGGGATGATGGAGTAGAAAGGGAGAACCAATTTCAGGGATCTCCATATAACCTCCAACAGGGAAGTGAGTGAAGGGACACGTTGGACAGTATACAATATGAAAAGACAATAACAATTTGTAAATTATTAAAGGTTCATGGTGGGGAGAGGAGAAAGGAAATATGGGGAGTTGGAACTGGGGGGTGTAAGTGGAGGGAGGATGTTTAGAGAGTGATGAAGGCAACAAGTGTGCAAATGAGGCCTGCATACAATTGATGTATGTATGGATCGTGAGGGGAGGTATATGAGTACCCAATAAAATTATCCATTAAAAGGGAGGGGGGGAGAGGAGCTTATACCGAGTGCTCAAGTGAAAATGTTTGGAAATAAATGTGGCAACATGTGTGCAAATGTGCTTCATACAGATGATGTATTGAATGTTATAATAGCTGCAAGAGCCCCCAATAAAATTATTTTTTTTAAGTTTTAAAAAAGTTTCTTTTCTTTAAATTATTTTGAGACAATGTGGTCATGTATAAAATCCGCCCTCCAAACATCTCAGGATTCCCCTCTCACTTTCACCAGCCTTTTCTTTCTTTTTCTTTCTTTCTTTTGATTAATTTTGTAAAGGTAACAGGAGTTCAGTACACAGGAGCCAAGTGTGTTTCCAAAGAAATCCTAACGCCAATCGTAAAGCAAGGGTGATCTTCTACCTGTAGGATGATGTTAAGGCATTTCTATCCCCCCCCACCCCCCTATATTCTGGAGAGATTTTTTAATGCTATTTTCAGAACTCTCAATCTGTGGGCATAATATTGCTTTATGAGCCTTTATGAACCATAAGCCGGAATTGTTAAAATAACTACGGGTGGAAAGATGCCAAATGGCAAAGCTGGGGTGGAAAGTCGTGGTAAAAGGGATTTTTACTGCTCTATTTATTCAAAGAAAAACTCCACCCAATAATTTCTGCAAAGCAAGCCTATAATACATTGAATCCTCTGTTGATCTCTAAATGTTTGAGCCTCTGAGTTAGGGTGAGTAAAAAATCTTGATTGAAGTCATTAAAATAAACATGGGTACTAGTGCCCAGGGAAAACTGGCAACGATACTGCTGAGAAATTCCCTAATTGTTCCATCTCTCTAAGACTCCGTGCTTGTGCTGACATTCAGAAGCTTCTTGCCAAAGATGTTGCCTGGGTTTTCTTAATTGACAAACACCCTGGGGGGTTAGAGAAGAAGACATCTGTAAGAAAACATCCTAATAAAGGCAGGCTGTGTCAGCGTCGATGTCATAGGACAAATTGACTGGTTTACGCCATACCTTTCTACCTGATTCAAAAGTAAAAATAGGGAGGGAAGGGAAAAAATGAGAAGCTGATACCAAGGGCTCAAGTAGAAATGAAATGTCTTGAAAATGATGAGGCAACAAATGTACAAATGTGCTCGACACAAGGGATGGATGGATGGGTTGTGATAAGAGCTGTATGAGCCCCCAGTAAAATGATGTGAAAAAAATAGTGTATAGGTTTTTCTTTTTTTGTCATTGAATTTTGTTGTTGTTTTCTATTCTTTGGTTACTATGGTTTGCCCTGTTTTGTCTTTGTGCATACTATTATCTCTGCAGTTCTACCTAGATAAGATAGTTGGAATAAACAATCTGGAGGAGAAAACAATTGGACCAATGGTTCCAGGAGGACATAGGAGAAGGGGAGGTGTGGAAAGGAAGTGGTGTTATCAAACTCAGGGAAAAAGAGAACAATAAGTGATCCAAAATCAGTGGCAAGGATGGTGTAGAAGGCCTGATAGGTTTTGATCAAGGGTAATATAACCGAGAGGAATTACTGAAACCCAAATGAAGGCTGAGCTTGATAGTGGAACAAGAGGAAAGTAAAAGGAAATAGAGGAAAGAACTAGGTTACAAAGGACATTTATAGAGGTCTAAATACAGTCATGGTACCTATGTAAATATATTTATATATGATGAAGGGGAAATGGATCTATGTGCATATTGTGGCAGTCACTGATCTGTGTCAATTTCAGCACTGGGGGTGTAAGGGTGGAGTCTAGCCTATCAATCCGGAAATAACCAGTGAGGCCTCTGTGTAGGCATGGCTTTCTGCTGAGAATTCTTGGAAGTCTCAAGGTATTTCCCAATTGGAGGAGAGAGACTTGACTCAGTCTCTTGGAGACAGCCTACCAACATGGCAGCATGATACAGATCCTGAATCCTGGAGACTGGAGGAGGCGGAAGAGAATCCACACGGGCTTGCCTTGATGGAACCACACTCTGGGGCCAGAGAAGCCATGTAGAGACTCCTACCAGCATTGAGATGCATGGGAGGTCAGGGAGAGACCCCTACCAATTGCTGAGATGCTTCTACTGTCACTGGATACTGTTGATGGACCCTGAGCCCTGGAAATGAAGAGCCATGAGAAGATCCCTGCCAGCACTGGGATGCTTCTAGTGCTTCTATTGCCACTGGACACACAAGACTGCTCCCACTGGCCTATGATTGTCCTGGTGTCATTGCATATGCTTCATGAGTCGGAAGGAGACTTTATAGTCGGAATAGGACATATTGGACTTATGACCTTGGACTGGACTGGGCTGGGATGCTTTCTCAATGTTCCATTTCTCTTGTATATAAACCTTTCCCTTACATCCATATGCATGTTTATAAATTTGTTTCTCTAGTCTACCCGGTCCAACACACATAGTATTAAGGTAGCATATGGACATTGGGCCTTCACTCAAGTACTCTCTCAATACAAGAACACTTTTTTCTATTAAACTGGCATTCCATGATGCTCACCTTCCCAACATGATCTCTGAAGACAAAGCAGGTGCATAAGTAAATGTAATGAAGAAAGCTGATAGTGCCTAGCTATCAAACAATACAGCATCTGGTATTTTAAAGGCTTGAAAATAAATAAACAAGTGGCCACCTAGCTTCAGAAGCAACAAAGCCCACTTGGAAGAAGCACACCAGCCTGTGTGATCCCGAGGTGTCGATAGGATCGGGTATCAGACATCGAAGACCCAGAACAAAAATTCATATTATTGTGAATGAGGGGGAGTGCAGTGGGGACCCAAAGTCCATCTGTAGGTAACTGGACACCCCCTTACAGAAGAGTCTTTGGGAGGAAACGAGCCAGTCAGGGTGCAGTGTAGCAATGATGAAACATACAACTTTCCTTTAGCTTTGTAATGTTTCCTCCAACCCCACTATCATGATCCCAATTCTACTTTACAAATCCGGCTAGACCAGAGGATGTACACTGGTACAAACAGGAACTGGAACAGGGAACCCAGGATAGATGATCCCTTCAGGACCAGTGGTGAGAATGGTGATACCAGGAGGGTCATGGGAAGGTGGGGGATTACAATCGATTACAAAGATCTACATATGACCTCCTGCCTGGGGGTCAGACAACAGAAAAGTGGTTGAAGGCAGACATCAGACAGTATAAGACATGACAAAATAATAATAATTTATAAATTACCAAGGGTTGATGGGGGTGGTGAGAATGAGGAACTGATACCAAGGGCTCAAATAGAAAACAAATGTTTTAAGAATGATGATGGCAACAAATGTTCAAATGTGCTTGACCAATGCATGGAGGTATGGCTTGAGATAAGAGTTGTTTGAGCTCCCAATAAAATAGTTTTAAAAATAATATAACAGGTGCGAAATGTTGAAAAATAAAACGAATGCTTCAGAAGTTCTCAAGCTGGCTCCTCAACTGTTCCCAACTTGAGGATACAGAGAGGGTAAGACTTGAGTTATGAATGGGTGTGGTCAGTGGTATCTATTTGCAGATGTCTATTTGCATGAGTCATTTGCATGGCAGGAGAGGGAAGGAGTGCCTGTGGGCTGAAGAAAGAAGACGGAAAGGGAAAAGATAGAAAGCCCAAACAAACCCATTGCTGTCAAGTTGATTCCATCCCAAGGCTTTACAGAAGCAATGGTGCCAGTTATCCGCCTCTGAACCCTAGGAGGGCTTTTGTGCACCAAAGGAAGTGTTTTTACAAGAGAATCTTGTAAGAGACATGAGAATAGGCTGTGGAGCTTTGAGTCCAGGTGTGACACAGGATGAAAGTATGAAGAGGCAGCACCCATTTGACATGGATGTCACTGACAAGGCATCATGGCAACACCCTTGAGCAGCTTCTGAGGCCACAGCCAACAGCCAAGAAGGCAGAGGTGGGGCTGAGCCCCGGTGGCGTAGTGGTTGTGTGCGGGACTGCGGCCCACTGGGACGGAGGTTCAATTCCAGCAGTGGGGCTGGGCCTCCTACTCCCACCACCGGAGAGCAGTGATGCCAAAAAAAAAAAAAAGAAGGCAGAGGTGTAGAACAGGAGAGAACTGTTTGTGAGTACATGGGAGACCATCTGAGATTCTGGGAGAGGTTGGAGATGAGGCCAGAAGACCTGCAGTATGTTGTTGGGAGGCAGTCAGTGAAATTTAAGATCTTTTATTAATGTGATCATATTTCCATGTACCCAGGGGAGAAAGATGAGGCTTTCTGCCCTTGTGAATATTCAGGATCTCCTTTTTTTTTTTTTTTAGCGGTCTTGTTGACATGTAGTTTGCATATCGTACATTTCAACAGTTTAAACATTTTTGAACGCTGTGCAATTATCAACACAATCAGTTCTAGAACATTTTCTTCTTGCTTACACTCATTTATTCGTAGAGGCTGTAAATCTTTACTTGAACAAACAGCCTCTTCTTTCTTGTGCACAGCAGCTGGTGAGTTTGAACTGCCAACCTCGTAGTTAGCAGCCCCCACGATTAACCCCCGTTACCATCCCTGGCCCACACCCACAACCACACCCCCCATGGCTCTCAGTACATTGTCTCTCGGCTCCAAATACCGTTCTTTTGTCTGCTCTGGGAAAATGGATCTGAGCCCTGGAAATCCTTTTCCTTTACCAACTAGCAATGTCCTTGGCTGTCAGTAGAGGGTACTGAGGGCATCACATGAGGACAGGCGTTTGCTTTGGGGTAGCGGGCTAAGCCATCGGCCTGTGCCCTGGTTGAAAAAAAAAATGAAGCAGTGAGTCCCCGTTTTACTCTGAGAAGGCAGGACGCATGATGTATGCGTTCCTTTGAAGTGGGAAGGGCTTTCGAGAGATGGCGGGTGGCACAAGCGTAGCAAATGTCCATCAGAGTCAGTGTGAAATAATTAGGCCGTCAACCCTCGCAGAGCAGCCAGAGGCGAGGGCGTAAGGCTAGCTAGTAAAGGGTACTCGTGATTGTGACAGGAAGCAGCCGCTGGACTTTCTGTCATGAAAGAAGGATTTGTTGTTTTGTTTTGTTTTGAATAAATGAAAAACCTTTTAGGTGATCCTATAGCTTGTTCTTTATCTGCTAAATTTAAAAAGATGCAAAATCCTTTCCTCTCAACTCAGCTTTGGGGAGCATTCCCAGAAACTCGGCAGGACTTATTGCACACACGTTTGGACAGCCATACCTCCACCTTGACAGCGATCTGGGAAAACGTGGGAGGGGCCAGAGTAAAGCAATCTACATATGATTGTTGAAATGGGTGGAGTGCAAAGTAAAAGTTCTGTAAGCCACATTATAAGTGATGGCAGGCAGAGAAGCTAAGAAGTTTCCATCATTAGTAGGTCCCATCAATTGGGAATTATATGCACTGGCACTGAGTAGATCAGGCAAAACAGGTGGGATCAAGCCCATAAAAGAAAAAATATTGGACTTAAATCATCAGTGTCATCAAAAGCAATACATTTTACTTTATGTGCCAAGATCTATGGACTGATCACCAAGAATCGTGCTCTTTTATGAACTCATTTTTAGATGCCAGATACAATTTTGTAATCTCCTTTTCCCTCTTCTCTCATTGGATCATAAATACCTTTCCTTGTTGCTTAATCTTGGTGGCTATTTTATTATCTGCATGTATTTATTCAGCTGATGAACCCAATTTACTCAGCCATTTCCTTATTGTTTAACTTAGATTAGAGATAAGAGTTGAGAAAGGTAAGTTGAATTTTTCTATTATCTTAAAAGATTGGCACCAGAATAGCATGTGGCTTGCCCGTGGGCCTAGGGAGATCCCACAAGTGCATCTAAAGAAAAAGAAACTTCATGGGAAATCAGGCCTGACTCCTTCTTGGGCATACCAGAATAGAAATAGTAGGAAGTCCTAACATATTCCCAAGATGGCAGCCTTATGCCCAGTAAGATCTCTATTCATGGACAGAAGAGCATTGGGGTAGGCCTGAAGGATGACTCAGAGCCTGTTGACTCCCTTCTGGGAACTGTCCATCTGAAAAGCTCTGAATTCAAGGTCTGGCTCATTGGCGAGGAGGCTGCAGAAAGCCAAGCAAGCATCTTGTTATATGTTTTGAAACATGACTCCGATGCCTACGAGGCTCATAAAAAGCTAAGCTGTCTTTCCTCTCCCAAATATGTCCATGAGGAGTTTGGGTTGTCAAGTTGATTCCAACTTGTAGGGACTTCCTGTGAACAGCTCCATTGGGTTTTCTAGGCTACATGCTTTATGCACACATTGCCAGGCCTCTCGCCTTCGGTGCAGCTGGGGGGGGGGGGGTCGGGTTTCAAATTGTTAACCTTTCACTTGGCTGCTAAGTGCACGTTTGTTATATTACCAGAGCACCTTCTTAGGAAGAAACTGGATACAAGGAACAGACTTCTGTTTTGCTGAAGTTTTTAATTTTATTTTTATTTATTTATTTATTTGGGGGAGTCATCACTGCTCTGGTGGGGAGTGGGAGGCCCAGTCTTGCTCCTGGATTGCTGTTGCTGGATTTGAACCACCAAGCCAGTAGGCCACAGTCCCGCACTCAACCGATACACCTCCGGGGCTCAGCCCAGCTGAAGTTTTCAAAAAGAGGGTTCGCTGAAAGGCAGGTTATTGTGGGCTTACCATCATCTACACAGCTATAGCACTATGCAACCCCAAAGGAGATAGTACAACTATCCCCACACTCCTCCCTCCCACACATATATATATATTTTTGGTCCTCTGCCTTTGGAGGTACAGGGCCTCTCGGGGCACCAGTCTGCAACATCTTGCTGCTCGCGTCACTGCCAACTGCCTCTTTCTGCTGACTCACAGTTTCTTGGCTTTCCCTCAGACTGGCTAGCAGAAGGATTTGGCCTACCGTGGCACCAGCTCCAACCTCAGACGGGCATGACCTTGCAGCTTGGCTCAGCACACTTCCATGATTCAGTCTCTTGGCCCCATTCCAAATTCCTGGGAGACAGAATCCGATCAGCACAGCTGGGGGCGATTGTCTGCCCTTGGGTCAGCCACGGAGACTGGACGGACGCAGTCACGTGCTATGTGCTACTGCGGCTCCCCGGGTCATGAGTGGGGATGTGCGTAGGGAGGGGCACGATGTGGGCAAGGCAGGAATGTGTGGCATCCCCAAGACAGATACGGGTCTGGGAGAGGCATCGTGGTGATCTATTTTTTTTTAGACGGCATTGATTTTGAGTTTAAAAAAGACCTCTACTATCTTTTAGTCATAAAACCATCGACGACATTACTCATCTCTCCGGGACTCATTTCCTCATCCATAACCTGAGGGAGCTGAGCAAGATATTCCTGCTCTGTCTTCATTCTTTTCTCTTGAAGAATCTCATAATGTTTGAAATGACCAACCCCAATAGTGAGAGTATGGCAGGTTTTATATGAGCAATCATTCAAAACACGGCCTTTGTGCTAAGTCCAATGGTTTATTATCCCCAGTATTGCCATTGTTGTGAACATTTGGGGAAGGCTGTTACATGAGCTAGCGATGTTGAGGGTCCTCGCTAGACCTTCAGCAGAGATGTCTTGCTGAGAGCGGAATTTTAAAAGAGGAGGAGAGAACCAGACCTAGCAAGAGACTTACAGAGTTAGGTGATGAATAGATGCTTCAGTTCTAACAGAACATTTACTCACTTCTGGCGGGTGGTGAAAAATGCTCTCAATGTAATGTTGGGAAAGTGCCAGCTGTAAATATAACAAAGGCCTGACTTGTTACGTGAAATTGCCTTCTATTGTGCCAAATTAACATAGTAATTCTATGGTGTGTGAAGTTGTATCATTTCTTTAAACTTTGTCTGTGGAGCAAGATGAGCTGCCTGCCGTTAAGATCCATTGTGGTATTAAAATATGTGTATTAGTTCTACTAGTATTGAAAATGCTCTTACCATGAAAGATCCAGATCATAGTAATAACAATTGCCATGAGAATTTTGATTTCCCAAGTAAAAAGTTTCTTTAACGAAGCCCTGAACACCACACAAACCCTGACGGTTAGAGGATAAACATGTCTCTTGAATTGACAGGTCCTCTCTCGCTTACAGACTTGTACAGTTCTGTAACTGTCATGGAGTCGTAAGGACCCTGGTGGCAGGGTGGTTACACATTCGGCTGGCATGAGATAGGTCAGCAGTTTGAAACCACCAGCCACTCCTCCGTGGGAAAAACACTGGACTTTCTCCTCCTGTCAACAGTTCCAGTCTCGGAAACTCAGAGGAGCAGCTCTGTCCTGTCCTCTCAGGGTCACTGTGATTCAGCGTTGACTGGATGGCAGCGAGAGAGAGTCATGGATTTGGCCACTGACTCATGGCAAGACCAAACACACCAGGATCGCCCTATTGTGGCCTACCGGGTTTACAGTGGCCAAGTCTTTTCCAAAGAAGATCCTCCGGTCTCTTTTTACCTTGGCTTCGGGTTTGCTTTTCCTACTCTGAGCTTGGAAGTTGAACTAAAACGCATCCAGCATCCTAGCAAGACACAAGCCTCCCTGACTTGTGTATGGCTGCACTTACGGTGAATTGACCAGGATGGAACGCGATTCTCCTGCGCCAGAGACAGACTTTGTACTGCTGAACTACCACCTCCTGGTTGACATAGCTAGTTCTTCATCTAGCTCCCTAAGTGGCCATCACCTCCACTCTCATGATTTACCTGCCTCCTCTTTTCATATCTAAACACAATACTATTAGAGGATATGAATGGAAAACATAATTCTACCTGAATTAATTCATCTGTCACAGAAGCGGATGACCCTCTGGGTTGTGGAAAAGCCAACTTCTTCAAATGGGAAGCCTTCACTGTATTCCATGGGTCTGGGAGAAGCTGATTAAGCTGACTTTTCTCCTCTCTAGAGAGCCCCTGCCCAATAATTAAGTTCCTAAAGGAATTCCCAGTCTTCCTTTAGCCAACGGGTCCTAATGGACTCAAACGTTACATTATTATTTTATGATTAGATCAGCTTTAAGGTTTTCAGAAGAGGAAGTGGAATTTTGCTTCTGTACAGGGGCTGTCTTTGTTGCCCCAGCTCTGCCCACTTGCCATTGAGAAAATATTTGGAGCTGTGTTGTCCTTTTAATTTTGAAATAACCGATATTGTCCATAGGTACATAAAGTCTGCACTCTTATTGAATTTTTTCCTTCTGAGTACTAGGAAGAAGGTTTGTTCTGTAACAGTGCAACAATCTAGAAACGGATAAAGCAGAACGCAAAACACTTCCGATAACTTCATTACTAGAGATGGACAGTTATTAGTATGCTCATGAATACGCACAGGAAAGTACATACACGTGCATTAGCCCCTATAGAGTGTCTATTAGGAATCTTGATGGTACAATAGGTAGGTTTAACACTGAGCTCCTAACCCAAAGGTCAGCAGCTCAACTTCACCAGCTCTTCAGCAGGAAAAAGCTGAGGCAGTTGCTTCTGTGACTATTTACAGCCTCAAAGACGGAAAGGAACACTTCTGTCCTGCAGGATCACTAAGAGCGGCCACTGATTTAGCAGCAGTAGAATTTTATCGTATAGGAGGAACCCAAGGGAGCACTGGTTCCGAGTTCAGCTGCTAACTGAAAGGTCGGCAGTTCGAACCCATTCAGCTGTCCACAAGAGAAAAACCAACTCAGTCTGCTCCTGTCATGACTATGGCCTAGGAAACACTCTAGGGCAATTTAACTCTATCTCATACCGTCCTTATGAGTTAAAATCCACTCAGTGGCAGTAGGCTATAGGGTCACTATTTTCCAAGTGCTCTGATGTGTGTCCAGGGACTAAAGGAAAGCAGGAAGCAGGGTTTATTTGGAAAGACAGCCACCTGACACAGCAGGTGGGGACTCCAGTGAGTTGCCACTGAATGAACAGTGCCTAAGGACTTTTAGTAGCTGTGGAGTACTTAGCCTGTCTGCAACCCCGGGTTATGAACAGACCAATCTGGAACTGGTCCTATTGCTCAGGTCCAATCATAAACCTGGTCTTACTCTCCCCTGGGCTGGGTCTTGCCTGGGCATGGACAGGGAAGTCACCATGCAATGTTCAGCAAAGAGAGTCTTGAACTTGATGACTTTGGAGTTAAGAATCAACCTAGGGTCTGATTAGGACTAGATTGTTCCAAGTGCTGAGGTCACCCTTCCAGATATCCTGTCCCTCCCAATGCTCTTTGCTTCACTCTGCCTTCAGGCTCTCTAGCTGCTCTCTCTGAACTATGAACTATAATCAAAACAAAAGGTACTTAAAAACATAGCAAATATTATGCCCAAAACAAACCCATTGCTATTCCATTGACTGATAGCTATCATATGTAAGTTTCTAAGAAAGTAAATGTTTACAAAAACAAACTGCTTGTTTTTCTGCCATGGAGCTGCTAGAGGGCTGAATTGCTGAACTTGTGCTTAGCAAATGCATGCCTAGCCCACCATGCCACCAGATATATATATATGTATATATACATATGTATATATACATATATATCTCACAGAGATCATAATCAAAGTGACCTGTATTTAAAACAAACTTCTCACATAGATCCTTTCCTATCACTCCCCATGAATCTACTTCATTTTTATTACATAAATTAACCCATTTATTGCAAGCCAGAGGGGTTTCAGCTGGTGGAGCTTCAGTCTTCTGATGACAGACTTTCCTGTGTCCACAGAGGTGGTCTTGTAGGTCCACTAACTACCGTTTTTCATGCAGGAACCACAGTGCCACAAGTCCACAGCCAGTCTCTTCATTTGGGTCTTGCTGCAAAAGGAGCAAGTGTACATGACATGTTGGCTGACTTCAATTTTCTTAACCATTTTCCTGAGGGAGGTACCAGATGGGCCCCATATTTGCTCAGGATCCCGACCTTCTTGGTGCATTTCGCGATCTCACTGCGAACTAATCCCCTGCCAAAGCCTACTTCATTTTATATCATGGCTTCTCAATATTCACTTATATGTTCAACCTTAAACTCTTTGAATGGCATTGATAGCCTATTCTGGTGGTGTGACCCAATAGAATCAGACTATAACTTTTGTGGGGAGTAGAAAGCCCCCTTTTTTCTCTCTTGGTGGAGCTGGTAGTTTTGAACTTGCTGACCTTGTAGTTGGCAGCTCAATGCTTACCCACTATACCACTACCACTACTGCATCAGGCTGTAATCCAGGTAGTCAGTTATTCAAAACCACCAGCCCCCTGCGGAGGAGAAGTCGAGGGTGATAGGCTTGGAAACCCACAGGGCATTTAGGACCTATCCGATAGGCTCACCCTAATTGGAATTGACTCTTGGATCCTGGTGGTATAGTGATTACATGTTTATACGATTACATGTTGCGCTAACTGCAAGATCAACGGTTTGAAGTAGCCAGCCACGGGGAAAGTTGAGGCTCTCTACTCCTGTAAAAAGTTACAGTCTCAGAAAACCACAAGGGCAGTTCCACCCTGTCTTGTAGAAGAGCTGTGAGTCGGCGGCAACTGGAAGGCAGAGTGTTTAGGTTCTCCTTAACTACTGAAAAACACTGTCATAAAGACTTGTGGACATATATGTCTATGCATGTTCCAATTGTTTCCTTCGGATACAGTCTACAATTAGAATGACTGGATCAAAGCTATGCGCATGAAAATTTAAAATACAATGCCCAGTCGCTCCCTCGAAGAGTCAAGTCACGCTCTTATCAAGTATCCATAAATTGTATTATGCTTCATTATTGCTAATCTGATCGTCAAGAAAAACCCCACCTTACATTATTGTGCCAATTTATATAGAGAGATAATTAATATTCCCCATTTTATTGCTGGGTTCTCGTATCCATTGTGAAGGCTTCCCAGAATTCACACACAGCACACATGATTAAAGGGTTTATTACAGACATTAACAGGTTGTAATGAAACTGAGAAGTGCTCGGGTGCAGTTGTTTATCGGCTCAGGTTACAAAGCTCTTTTGGGTTTGCAGGACACCTAAACCCGAAGGCACTTAGCTTCACTTCCCTCGTCAGCAAATCTAGCTCCCGGAATGAAGTGCCCAGAGACACCCCACTCCATAAACCAGCCTTCTGCTCAGAACCTCAGCTTTACTTACTCCACGGCTGGGAAGCCCACTGTCGTGCTTCACGCTCTGGCTCCTGGTTCTGCTGCTGCTCCGCTGATGTTATAACTGTCTAGGAGGGTCTAGGAGGCTTCCTGTGCAGGAATCTCAGGTCCAGAGGCTTCATTCCACTCCTGGCTCTGACTGGTAATGAGATGCCCCCTTCTGCTTCTCAGAGGGGCTAATTTTATCCCCAGAGGGGCAGAGGTTGAGAACCACTGCCTAAGTGCAATGAAAGTGATCTGAACCTCTGTGTTCCAGCTCTTGTTAGTAAGTGAAGACGTGGTTAATTATCTAAATTAGCTATACATGGGTGCTAGCTGACTTAGTGCACCAGGAAAGGCTTTTCTTAGGAAAGGAAAGGAAGTCATATAGACCACATGTCATTCCACAATACTCTGGGGACTCACAAATGGCCTGGGATAGAAGCTCGAGATGACTGACCACCTTCGATCATCTTTCAGAGCTCAGTTCTCCAGTATCAGATTCCATGATGGAACAAACACAGTGAAGCAGTGAGAAGAGACATGTGGAACATATGTTGGTGCTCTACTTAAAAAAAAAACAAAAGCACAATAACACTCGATACTTACTTCCAGTATGGTGCTTCGTAAATTTTAAATGAACCCATTTCATTGCTTTCAAGTTTCTTTGCTGTCCAAGTCCACATGTGGAGTGCAAGAACACACCTCTAGGATTTGATAGACTTGAGTTATTGTCTCAACTCTCACCCATATTAAACAGAGTTTATGCATCGTACTTCTCTGGGCCACTGGTTCAATGTTAAAATGGAATGAACATTATTACTTTTGTTTGTTTGTTTGTTTTGGGTTTTTTTGGGGGGGCGCCATCACTGCTCTCCGGTGGTGGGAGTAGGAGGCCTAGCCCCACTGCTAGAATTGAACCTCCATCCCAGTGGGCCGCAGTCCCGTGCACAACCACTACGCCACCGGGGCTCAGCCCCACATGATTACTTTTTTAATGATGTTTTCTAGAATAAAATAAGCTTAGGGCACATTAGGGTTCTAGTAGTATTCCTGGAAATAACTGTATTCCCATTGTATTCCCACTGTCATCCATTGTCAACCTAGACTCTATCCCCACCTATGCCAAGCTGGATTAAAGTGAGACACATCTTATAAGTTACTGACCTTGATTTTGAACCTAGAGTGTTCTTTAAATACCCTTTTGTTCTCTCTCTTGTGTCACTTGTGCACATTATCTGTTCTGCTATGTTTGTCAGCTTATTTGAAAGTGTGGGCAATTGCTAGCCTTCATGTTGGCAAACACATTGTCTTAGACATAGCAGACTCGCATTACATGGTTAAAGAAACACATTGCTCACAGGTGAGTCCTAACAGTTTCTTTCCCCCCACCTTCTTACCAGACCTATGAAGAAAAAAATTTTTGTATACAACCCAATGACAACTTTTTTAAAAACAGTATTAGCACCTCATCCACATGTCATACAATTCAATAATATCAAGAGTTGTATAATCATCACCATATTCAATTCTAGAATATATCCTTTTCCCTTGTACTTATTGTTATTCATGTAATTTTTCCTGACTTGCAGCAAAAATATACACAACAAATGATATATGTATTAAATCCCAATTAATAAAAAACTTTGGAGAATTTCTACATGTATAATGCAGTACCATTGATTCTACTCTTTGTGTTGCACAGCCATTGGTGATATCCTTATCCACATTATTCTATCACCATGAACATAGACTCAATGCCCCTAAACATAGTGACCAGATATCCTGCTTTTTAACAATTTAACAATGTCCCATGGTGTTTTAAAATTAAAATAAATATGTTATAATACTATTTTTGCATTCTATAGAATCAATTCTAAAAAAAATTCTATGAAAATTTTTGCTACATATAGACCAAATTTTTAATCAAGAAACACACACCCACCCCCCGCCCCCCAGTCAATGGTGTCCCGCTTAAAATCTGGTCACTTAAGAAACAGCAACCCTTTTTCTTTCACCCGTGGAAACCATTGGTGAAGTTTGGTTTCTTTCTTTTTCAGTAGTTTGCTTGTTGTAATATTCCCCAATGACAACTTTAATATCGTTGTAATCATCCCAAACAAGTTTCCAATAGACCAGTTTAATTAACCTATCACTATCACATTCTCTTGTAACTCTAAAAGGCACAGCAGATGTTGGAGAGGAGAAATCTGGCTGTAATCACTGACATTTCTTACACCTGTACTGCTCATCAAAGCTAGGGCAGGTTACTCTGGTTGATCCTCTTTACAAGGAATAATCAGGGCATTGGCTTCATTAGTATTGTGAGTTTTGAATTAGCAACTGAAAATGACCCAGATAATAGCAGAGTAAAAGAATGACTGAGAGCATTAGTTTGACAGTTTCAATTTGGAAGAACTAAGAAGTCTTTGTAACACATTCCTCACTGCCATCAAGTCAGTTCTGACTCAGAGCATCCCTGTATGACAGGGTAGAACTGCCTCTTTCAGCTTGTGAGATTGCAACTCTATGGGAGGAGAAAGCCTCGGCTTTCTTCCAGAGAGGAGCTAGTGGTTTTGAACTACTAGCCTTTCAGTTAGCAGCCCACTCCACCACCCCACGGGGCTTGGGACCACAATGGAAGACAGTAAGTAGTCACTCCAGAAACACCCAGAGGGGAGAATGAAATTAAGTCCTACCTTATCATAGACCCCCAAACTGTGCAAGTGACCAATCGTTGATCCTTTATTATCGTTAGATGCTGTCAAGTTGGATGCTACTCCTAGCAGCTTCATCCTCCTTTTTCCTGTCCTGCTTTATTCTTCTCCTTGGATTGGGCTGGAAACATGATCGAATTTTCTGATTTTGAAGAGTAAACAGTTTCAGCTTAAGGTACAGGGGGTTCTCCCCGGGGAATAGAATGCAAATTTTAAAGTAAGGATTTCTTCAAATCCTTCCACTGAAACTTCCATAGAAATTAGAAAGTGTGTGTGGTTTCTTGGAAAGTCCCCCAGGATGAGAGAGTTATGGCGGAGTGCTTGTTCTTTTATGGGTAAGATGACCAGACATCCCGCTTTTTAACAATTTAACAACGTCCCGTGGCATTTAAAAATTAAATAAATATATTACAATACTATTTTTGCATTCTATGAACATTTTCTTGCTCCATATAGACCAAATTTTTAATCAAGAACCTCTCCCTCCCCGTAGTCAATGGTGTCCCGCTTAAAATCTGGTCATAAATTATGGGATACTATACAAGTAGAAATCAGCCTCAGATGTAGGAGAGGTTAAGGCTAGATATGAAAATTTGCAATGGTGTCAAAATTTCCCCTTGGTCAAAACTCTGGATATTATCCCATATACTCTTTAGGAAGTCAGATGGATACTTAGCCCGTTGAGTACTTAACAGGTAACATTGCTGAGAGGCTGGAGCGAGGACTACAGGACATCTTGAGCTTGCTTGGAGGTACATGGTTTTGATTCGTCTGTGCTATCAACACAAAATGTAACAAGATATCATAAAAGTATACGAAAAAGATAATACAATGACCCACATTCAGAACAATGAAGCCAAAGCAAAATTAGCCAGCATCTACCTACAATTGAAAATTGTATGGATCACAAATAGAATCTTTACCAGAGGCTTGCTCCAGCCCACAAAATCTTATGAGGAAGCAGCGATGTCTAGCCTTCCCTAAGCGTGGTCAGTGACACAATGACTGACCCTCCTTCCCGGTCCTAGGTAACACTTGTGAGGAACACAGAGCTGCAGGGGCTTCTGAATCAGAATGGCTCTTCCTATGCTGAGCCTGTGATGACTCAAACAAAGTCAGCTAAGCCTGCTGCACACCTCACAGATTTGCATGGCTCTTTCCTTGAGCTTGGAAAATGGGTTATACGAAGAGGAGGATCTTCAGGCTCAGGATGACCAGGCTTCTTGTCATGCGGCAGTGTCCCCTTTGCCTAGCTCACCTCAGAAAGATGACTCATCAGAATCAGAGCTTGGAGAATATTTTAGGAGGTGTCACAGCGTCATACCAGGCAGGGCGACATCTTGGGAAAGCAGCGGGATGTTCTTGGAAGCCTCCTGCCCGTATAGAAACACTTGTTGTATAGAACACACTTGTGGTGGGGAAGTAATCCTCCGAGACGCCTTATAAACCTTTCCTGTCACAGGAGCAATTAGAGTCAGTGTAGGTCGCTGGAGTAACCAGCTGCACTGGATATTTGAATTCGTGTAACCTGATTCAAATGATCGAGGTGTTAAATTTAGTTTTGTTCCCCCCACCCCCACCCATGACTAAAAGTTCACTTCTAAACTATGTTGAGAATTATATAATTATTGCACGTATTATTAATTATATAATTATTGCACGTATTATTATCTGGATTGTTGTTCGGTTTCTCTTTCCTTGCCACCTCCAGTCTTCCCCTTACTCTCCAGCAGCTTTCTCCCACCCTGAAATGGTGTCTAGAATAAAGTGACCAGATTTTAAGCAGGACACCATTGATGGGGGGCGGGGGGGGGGCAGGAAGGTTCTTGATTAAAAATTTGGTCTATATGGAGCAACAAAAATTGTAATGTAATGCAAATATAGTATTTTATTTTATTTTTAAAATGCCACGGAACGTTGTTAAATTATTAAAAAGCAGGTCACTTTAGAGTAACATGCTTATTTGAAGGGACAAGGATGCTGTAGGCTACTGGGAAGGTATTGCTGTTAGTTGTGGAGTCCCTTCTGATTCATGGGGAATCCCATGTGGATACAGTGATAAAATATGCATTTAAGCAATATTCAGTGGGCATTTCTTAAAGTGCAAGAGGCATCTACTATTGGCAGGCAGCTTACATTGTGATGGGAACAGATGGCTTATGAACAAGGAACTATGTTGCAATGTGGTGAGGGTAAAGATGAAGATCTGCAGAGAGAAACCTCTTTCTCAGGGTGTAAAGCCAGTTCTGCCCTGAAGGCTTGGGGATTCTTCCTGGAGGGGTGGTCAAGGAAAGTTGGCAGCAGATTGGGCGGTTTGTTGTTGTTCAGATGCTCTGAGATGCTGACGATTGCATGCTGACTGCAGGCAGTTACCCTCAGCCAGGCAAAGAGCTACAGGATCCTAGATGGCCACGCTTTGTTTAGAGCAGGGGTTCTCAACCTTCCTCATGCTGGGACCCTCGAGTACAGTTCCCCATGCTCTGGTGACCCCCAACCATAAAATTATTTTCGTTGCTACTTCCTCACTGTAATTTTGCTAGTTATGGATCAGGTGACCCTTGTGAAAGGTTGAGAACCTCTGGTTTAGAACGTAGTAAAACTACCCCTTGGTCAGTGTCATAGATACACTATTTCTCAGTAAATAGTGATCCTTTCCCACATAATATTCTACAAAATATAAGATTTTCAGGGCTTATTTGTGGAGGTAAACCTGTGATCAAGTCTGCGGGTCTTTGAAATGGTGGCTTGTTCTTTAAAACACAAATATATCGAACAGTCCAGCAAGGACTTAAACAACAAAAGCAAAGTGATTACAAAACTTCTTACTTCCTGAATAAAAAGGCAGAAATAACATTGAAAGACCATATGTAACATTTATAATCATTGATCAGTATATTTGAATTGGACTAGGGATAGCATCCACAGACTGAGGGAGTTGATCATTTTTATTAATGCTGTAGTTGATTCTAATTTTGGCATCTGATCAAGAGGACAATTGTTATTGATAATGTCCTCTCTGCTTACAAAATGGGTTCTGTATTTACTACCTACTCACACATTTTATTTGGGACTCTAGATGGTGAGAATGACTTGTGCCTTTCCTGGTTATATATTGTGCTGCTAACCCAATATCAGCACATACCGACCCCTAGCAACTTTGAGGGAGAGAGTTGAGACTACTGAGAAAGTTACAGCTTTGGAAACTGTCAGCGGCCGTTCTCCCATCCTCAAGGGTCTGTGAACCAGAATTGACTCGATGGCAGTGAGGTTTGGTTTTGTTTTTTTTTTTCTTGTTTCTAATCTTAAAAAGGAGCTCTGGGTTAAACACTGGGCTACACATGACCAGGTCAGTGGTTTATGCTTACCAGCCCCTCTGAGAGAGATGAGGCAGTCTGCTCCTATACAAATGTTCACCTTTCAGAAACACTGGGCAGCATTGCTGTGATGGCAGTAGGGCTGAGATGAATTGCGATCGACTGGATGGCAGTGGGCAAGGTGGGTGCTAATCTAAAGCAGCAGCCCTGGTGTTTGACTGAGAACCAAGAGGTCTACAGTTTGAATCCCTCAGGGACTCCAAGAAGAAAAATGTGACAGTCTGCTTCCATAAAGATCATGATCGAGGGCTGAGCCCCGGTGGCGTAGTGGTTGTGCGCGGGACTGCGGCCCACTGGGACGGAGGTTCAATTCCAGCAGTGGGGCTGGGCCTCCTACTCCCACCACCGAGAGCAGTGATGCCCCCTCCGCCCCCCCCCCCAAAAAAAAAAAAGATCGTGATCGAGTTGGGATAGACTAAACCATCATGGTTTGTTTAGCCCGGTCTTGGGTATGAATCTAAAGGTTGGGGGTGGGTGCCCATCTAGTGGACCACAAAAGAAAGGCCTGGCAATTTGCTCGGGATTCTATTGTTGTTAAGTGCTGTTGAGAGAGCCTGTGTATCATGGGAGAAAACACTGCCCAGTTTATCCTCAGTCACTGCCATGTTTGAGCTCCTTGTTGCAGCCCTGCAGGTAATTAAGGGCTTCTTCTTTAATGCTGATCCTCTACCCAGCATGTCCCTCTCCAGGACATGGTCCCTCTGGAGAACCTGGTCAGCGCCCCGGGGGAAAGTAGCTCCATTTGGCTTTGAAAGAGCATTCTGACTCTACTTCTTCCAAGACCAACTCATGGGGTGGCTCTGAGCTGGATTGATTGAGTGGCCAGAGGGGTTGGTATTTGGGGTTTAGATATTTTTATTCGACTTAAACTTTACCACTCACATAGGATAGATATCAATATTCAATAGAGACTGTACAATTTCTCCTATCATTGTTTTTTGTTTGTTTGTTTTTTAGCCAATGCAAAACAATTTAGTTCTGGACCTCATTCAAATTCTGTTCATTACAGAAGCACAACCGGCTTTGCAGAATTAGATAAGTGGATGTAAGCAGCAACCTGGGACAGGAACAGCATCCATCAAAGAGCCAGTAATCGAATCCTTTCTCCATCCTGAGGAGGCTCCATAATCTCCTCATTATTCCCCCACCCCTCAATGTGACATGATTTGTTTCAAAACTCTTATTATTGCAATTAATTTTTTCTTGGACTGTTAGGCAGCCTTAGTTTCCTATTTCTCAGTTGTTAAATTACTGAGAAAACGTTGTACTGTTAGTCAGGTAAACTAGAGAAACAAACAAGGAAAAGGTTTATATACAAGAGGAATGGGACATTGAGTAAGCATACCAGCCCAGTTCAAGTCATAAGTCTCATGTTAACCCAGATGCCAGATATCAGGCTTTAAAGTCTCCTTCCAACTCATGAAGTCACAGACCAGTGGGTGCAGAGTCCCGGCGCTGGCAGGGGTCTCCCCAAGGATCCTCACTTCCAGGGCTCAGGTCCATCAGCATTCAGTGGTGATAGAAGCAACTCAGCACTGGCAGGGGTCTCCACATGGCTTCTCCAGCTTCAGCGGTCTGCTTCCATCAGGGTAAAGCCGTGCGGCTTCTCCTCTGGCTCGTCCAGCTCCTCGGACGCTGCCATCTTGTCTTCTCTGTAGTTCGTCGTCTCTGAGACTAACGCCCAACAACTGGGGAGATAGCTTCTCATCTCCAGGAGGGAAATATTGTGAGATTTCCCAGAAGTCCCGGGAGAAAGCCCATGCCCACATGGAGGCCTCATTGGCTATTTAATGGCTATCTCCAGATTAACAGGCTAGACTCCACCCCTACATCTCAATCATGAAATAAACAAAAGCACATGACTGCCACATGTGAGAACAACTATGCCCTCAATTTTTAGGTCTCTTTCTTTTTAAAAAAATCCTTTTCCAGGGGGGCTCATACCATTCTTATCACAATGCATACATTAATCCACTGTGTGTCAAAAAATAAGTCCATTGTGTGTCAAGCACATCTCTACATCCGCTGCCCTCATCTCTATATCTTCTAACCTGCTTTCCTTCCTCCTTCTCTCTTGTCTTTTTTGTCTTCTATCCCTCAGACTCTTATACAATCTAGGTATGTTTTAAAACAAACAAAACCAAAAGTCCACTGCAGCCAATTCTGACTCATGGGAACTCCATAGGAGAGGAGAAGCACACCTCAATTCCCCAGGCTGTCCACCTTCTTCCCAGAGCCACTGGTGGATTAGAACCGCCAGCCCAGAGAGCAGTTGATCCACCAGGGCTCTTCCCCAAAGAATGTTGTTCCTGTTAGGTGCCCTTGGAGCTTGTTCCCGTGCAGGCTACGTACAGGAAAAAACACTTGCCTGCCTGCACTTGCCTCCTGTAGTTGCTGTCTTTGAGCCCATTGTTGCACTCTCTCAATCCAGCTCACTAAGCGTCTTCCCCCCTCCTCCCCAACCCTCCACTTTAGTAAAGAAGCCCTGGTGGCATGAGTTTCGTGGTCATCAGCACGGGGAGAAAGATGAGATTTTCTACTCTGTAAAGAGTTACCATCTCAGAAACTCACGAGCGCAGCTCTCTCTATTCTGTCATACAGGGTCACCATGAGTCAGAGTGGATGAGAAGCAGCAAGTTCGTCTACTTTAGCAAGCACCATGCCCTTTCCCAGGGATTGTTTCCTCCTGATAACAAGCCCAATGTACTTAAGACAAAGTATCATCATCTGTTTGTTTCTACTTCAAACTGACTTGTTCCTTCTGGCAAGCAGTCTACGGGATATTCAATATTCGTCTCCAATCTTCCTTATTAATTGCCCACTTTCCATGTGCATATGAAGTGATCAAAAATATCAAGACTTGGGACAGTTGAACCTTACTCCTTAAGGTCCTCAAGTCTTTAGTAGCAGATTTATCATTTGATCTCCTGACTGCGGCTCTGTTGTTCTGTGGATCCAAGTAAATGAAATCCTTGACAATTTCAATATCTTTTCCATTTATAATGGTGTTGCTTATTGGCCCAGCAGTGAGATTTCTTTTTTCTTTTATACTGAGGTGTGGAACAAATTGAAGGCTATAGTCTTTGATCTTCAAGGTGTGTAAGGGGATTTAAATTCCAACCCGGAACCCGGAATCTCGCGCCCTGCATACTGGGAGTTGTAGTTTCTCTGTTAGCCTCTCACCGCCTCTCAGGCCCGTCCTTTCCCACATCGACAACCTACAACTCCCAGAATGCAATGTCGGAGTCCGCCTCCCCGCGCATGCGCCCTGGGGCCGCAGGATTTGAATCGGCGGCGTTGTTATTGACGCCATATTGGGGCCGGCGGCGGGTGGCAGAGTCGTACAGTGTAGGGGGAAGCGGTTGGACGTGTCTGTGCGAGCTCCTGTCGCCGCCTCACCTCGTAATCCCTCCGCATCGGCCGCCGCTCGCTAGCTGCTGATTCCAGCTGGGCCCACCGGAAGCCGCGTTCGAGTCTCACCCTTTCTCGGGCTCTCTATCGACTTTCGGAGGGAGCCGGTCTCCCCGCAGGAGCGCTTCGGGCGCGGCGCAAAGCTCGCACGGACGGCGGGGGCGGCCGGAGCCTCTCCCGAGGGAGCCGCGCCGGAGGAGGCGGAAGATCCCCCCCTCCCCGACGCTGCTGGCGTGCGCGGCCGCCACCGCCCCTCGAGCTCTCGCCCCGGCCGGCCCGGGCCACTGCCCTGCCGCGGAGGCGGCGGCGGCGGCGGCGGC
>PVJH01023797.1:0-27223 GCA_004026705.1 Nesogale talazaci | reverse complement strand
GTTTGGGCATCACTGCCCTCTGGTGGTGGGAGTCGGAGGCCCAGCCTTTGCTCCGTGGAGCTGGAATCGAACCTCCATCCCAGTGGGCTGCAGTCCCGCGCACAACCACTACGCCACTGGGGTTCAGCCGAGGGCCTTCCTTTTTTTTGTTGTTGTTGACCCCTCTATTTTACCAAGCATGATGTTCTTCTCCAGGGTCTGGCCTCTCCTGACATGTCCAAGTACAAAATCTTGCCATTTTTGGTTCTAAGGAATAGTCTGGCTACACTTCTTCCAAAACAAAGTATTTGTTCTTTTGGGAGTCCATGATACTTTCAATATTGTCAATAGCATAATTCTAATGCATCAGTTCTTCTGTTCTCTTTATTGACTCTCCAACTTTCACACACCTATGAATCAAGTAACGATACCACGGCTTGGGTCAGGCTCACTTTGGCCCTCAAAAGGACATCTTTGTTGCGTAATACTTCAAAGGGATCTTGTGCAGATCTCCCCAGAGCGACAGACCTATGATGATGTTTTGACTGCTGCTTCCACGAGCATTCACTGCAGATGCAAGCAAAACAAAGTCCTTGACAACTTTATCATGATGCTGCCTACTGATCCAGCTGGGAGTTTAGTCTTTCCATTGAACTGTGATCAATAATGAAGGATGCACTTCTTGATCTTCATCAGCAACTGCCCCAAGTCCTCTTCACTATCAGCAAGGTTATTATCATCTGCATATCACAGGTACTAAGAACTCTTTCTCGATCCTGATGCCACGTTCAGATTGCGTAAGTATTGAGAGGAAACAGTACAACCTTAATTCACCTTTCCTGATTTAAACCATGCAGTCCTCCCTCCCTTGTTCTACTCGTACAATCGCCTCTTGATCCATGTATAGGTTACTCATAAGCACAACTACATGCCCTGCAATCTTCAGTTTTGTTTATTAATGTTGCGATGCAGTCAAATGTCTTCGCATAGTCAAAACACAAATAAACATATTTCTGGTATTCTCTACTTTTAACCAAGATTCATTTAACATCACCAGCAAAGATATCCCTGGTTCCAGGTCCTCTTCCAAATCTGGCCTGAATTTCTGGCCATTCCCCATCACATGTACTATGATGAATAATCTTCAGTAAAATTTTATTTCCATATGATATCAATGATATTGTTTTGTAATTTGCAGTCGGTTGGCCACCTTTCTTTGGAAAGGTTCAAATATGGATCTCTTCCAGTTAAGCCAAGTAGCTATCTTCCAAATTTCTTGACAGAGAGGAGTGAGTGCTTCCGGAGCTTCATCAGCTTGCTGAAATATTTCAATTATATTTTAACAATTCCTGAAGGTTTGTTTTTTGGTTAATGCTTTCAGTACACCAAAACTTCTTCCTTTACTACCATTGCTTCTTACTCATGTGCTACCATTTGAAATGACTGAACTCCACCATTTCAAGTTCTCCCTGTAATTGTGATGTACAGACCTAACACATATCATGAGCTTGTGACAGTTTCCTTTGTTTTCTAGGTCTTATTGAGACGGCAGTGTGGCTATAAATCTCTGGAAGTCATTTTGGCCTTCTTTTGGATGTGTCTTGAGTCTTATTTTTCTATCACTTAAAACTTAATAAATGCTCTCTTCAAACTGTATTTGAAATTGAAACTTCTTTTTACCCTAAAATGCCAGTCTTCTGGAAACAATTGTATTTAGTTAAAAACCTATAGGAGATAAAGGTGTGTGCCTTAATAATAAACTAAAGGGAAACCATTATAGATAAAAGAAGAAATGCAAAGGAATGAATCGGGTCAAAAAAATCTGGCATCACTGGGCAACTGTTAGAATGGAAATGTCATTACAAGAACTGGGAGCATCAGAGTTCATTTACAGACAGGTTAAATTTGACATGCTTATTGCTTACTCAAGTACATCTGTTAGCTCTCCATAAAAACAAAACCCTAAAACAGTATTAAACCATTGCCTTCAAGTTGGTATCAACTGATAGTGACCCTTAACTGGCCCTGTGGATTTCTGAGGCACTCTCTCTCTACAGGAGTAAAAAGTTTTATCTTTCTCCTGTGGCGCACACTGGTGGATTCCATCTGCTAACCACGGTTAGTAGTCCAATTTGTAACCCACTATATGCCACCAGTGATTCTTGGATGTTGAGTAGGCCAGTCACTTCTGAGGGGGTGCCCCCCCCCCCCGCAAAAAAATGTAATTGTGCTGGGTGAAATTTTGTTGTACACATTTTTCCTTGTAGGCAAGCATCAAGCAATTCACTGTGCAACTGGGAGGTTCTCTCTGGTCACAGTGAATTTTTTGTAAAAGTAGTTTCACTCAAACCTCATTTTATGTGATAGCTGACTTGAGAACAGTGTGCAACTGGGAAATTTTGCATTTCCTGCTGGAGAAGATGTTGCAGAAACTGTTGTGATTTTGAACACAGCTTACAAGGACAGCACTATGGGAAAAACTCAAGTGTGTCAGTGGTTTTCTCATTTGAAAAGGGTGAAATGTCATTTGATGAAAAACCTTGTTTTTGACGTCCATCAACTTTCCAAACAGACAAAAAATGAAGACTCACAATGCATTTGGAGTTCATTCTACCAGGCCAGACTTAATATTAAAAGGTTCAGAAAAGATTACATAACAGTGTGTGACCAAAAAAGCCTGATTTGTGGCAAACGGGGAATTGGTTTTGCCACCACGACAATGCACGTGCTCACATAGCCATGTCAGTGTACCAGTTTTTGGCAAAAAAAAAAACCCCAAAAAACCCAGCATAGCTCTCTCGACCCACTCACCTTACCTCATTCTATGTGACTTCTTTTTGGACACGAGACGACAGTGATTTGACAATGTAGAAAAAAGGTGAAGAAAAACTGAGGAAGTACTGTCACCCATTTAGACAGATGAGTTTGAAAAATGTTTCCAAGAATGGGATTGCAGATTTGACAAATTTATTAAGTGTAATGGAATACTTTGAAGGTGATAAGGTTGCTTTGTAAAATAAAATACATAGCCTTGAAAAAAGTTTCCCTTTCTTTTGGATACCCCTTATATATAGTTTAGTTGAAAAAGTGTCGGCTAAACATACACTATGTTTCACAAACTGTAAAACATAATGAAAGGTACTATTTTTTAAAAAGGCTGTCAACTATAAAATCAATACCGTAAATGAGTAACCATTTCAGAAATGCTAATGTATGGAAATTATGTAGACCTTACAATGGATGAAATATGTGTAGTAAATTTGTGACTCATATAGGTGATTTTTTTTTTGTTTGTTTTTGGGCCTCACTGCCCTCTGGTGATGGGAGTAGGAGGCCCAGCTTTGCTGCTGGATTTGAACCTCCAACCCAGTGGGCCGCAGTACCGCGCACAACCACTACGCCACCAGGGCTCAGCCCATAGGTGATATTTAAAGCCATGAAACTACATAAGACTATCTAGAGAACAGGGACAAGTTCAAGGAGAAGAAGTACAATGAATAATCTACAAGCTTCCCCAAACTGGAAATTATAGGAATGAAAAAAATCAGCACAAGAGGTTGAAAATGAGAGTCTGATAAAATAAAAAGGGAACTAGGAGAACATGGTAGCTTGAAGCCTAAGTTTAAGTGCTTTTACTTTATAAAATTTACTTGAATTATTTTTTGATGTATTCAAAGGAGGAGACCATTAAGTGTCAAATAGTAAATGTTGAACATTGAAAACCAAGACGTGACATTTAAAACTGTTGCTAAGTGCCTTTGCGTCAATTCTCACTCACAGTTACCTAAGGCACACCAGAGAACACACTGACCAATTCCGTACTATCCTCACAACTGTCATGTTAGACAGAGCCCATTGCTGCCAATTCTTCTCACGGAGAGGTTTTAGCTTTTTCACTGATCCGCTAGTATACACCAATCATGATGTTCTTCTCCAGGGACTAATCTCTCTTGATAACATGTGCATAAATAAGATATACTCCAATGTGGAGAACAGATTATTATATTTGAGTGGAAGGCTGTATGTTAATTTGACTTAACTATGTAACTCCCCCCAAATAACCTTCCCCTGAATCGATCTGGTTAGCATGTGGGGAAAGATAGTGATAGGATTTGTCTGTGACTGATTATGAACAGGATTCCTTGCACTCCCATCCGGGTACAAATAAAAGGAGCCATCTAAGAAGCAGGGGCTGTGACCTCATGATTGGCAAGAGCAGCAGGGGAGCACATGCTCTGGACCCCGCATCTGGTTTACCTCTCCCTGACTTGATCTTCAGTTTTTGATCTGAATAGTACCTACTTACAATCATGAAAGAGATTTCCTCTAACGAGGAATGGGGGAAAGATGGAGCAGTCCAACACCTTGGAAGAGTTGGACTTTTGGGACTTCTTCAAGCTCCAATGTCCTGGACTAGTTTGGTGTGGCAGTTACATAATCTCATGGAAACTTGATATAGTGAAGGAGTGGAGTCTATCCTTGTGGCCATGACCTCCTCATAAGGAGGGTCTTGGGAACCTCTCCCCTTCTCTCTCCTTCACCCCTGCTACTGAGTCTCTCAAAGAGCTGCCAAAAAGAGCTACTGCCATTGGATCCACAGCACTTTGCACCCACCAGCTGATGATGTTCCTGTGGTTCTGCATCATTGCACGTGGCCCCTTGAGTCTGAAGAAGTTTATGGACTAGATTTGGACACATTTTTCTGATATATAACTACTTCTTGATATAGTTATTTCTTACACATGAGTATCTTTTAATTTGTTTCTCTAACCAATGTGGCCAAATGCATTTGGTATTAATTCTTACAGAAGACTTCTGAGAGGTCCGTGCAGCAGATTTGTTCAATGCAATGCTGTCTGATTTCTGGATTGCTGCTAATGAATTGTGGATCTAAGTAATATGAAATCCTTGGTAACTTCAATCTTTCCTTTCTTCTGGAGGTTGTTATTTGGTTCAGCTTGGAGGGCCTTTGTTTTCTTTACATTAAGTTGCAATCTCTACTGAAGGCTGCAGTTCATTAGCAAGGGTTTCAAGTGCTCCTGGCTTTCAGCAAGGGGGGTGTCATCTGCATATTGCAAGCTATTAATGAGTCTCTAATACTGATACCACCTTCTTCTTACTAAGTGCAGTTTCTTGGGTTATTTATTTAGCACACGGTCTAAGCATAATAGAAGGATACAACCCTGATGCACACCTTACTGGATTCTAAATTTCCTGCTTTAAACCATGCAGCATTTTTCCGGTTCTCTTCATAGGACTTCTTCTTGAGCCTATAAACAGGATCCACATGAGCACAGTAAATGTGCAAAAATTCCCGTTCTTAATGTTATCCATACTTTGTTATGATCCACACACTTCAATGTCTTTGCACAGACAATAAAAGTTAAACAACTCAGCAACCGTATCTCTTGTACAATCTTTTATGAATCCAGCTTGAATTCCTGGTTGCGTCCTATTGATGCAATGGTTTTTAATCATGGTTGGCAATTTTTTTTTTTAAATCATTTTATTGGGAGCTCATACAGCTCATCACAATCCATACATACATGCATTGTGTAAAGCACAGTTGTACATTTGTTGCCATTATCATTTCTTTTTTTAAATTATTATTTTATTGGGGGTTCTTATAGCGATCCATATGCACATCAATTGTATGAAGCATATTTATACATATGTTGCCATTGCTCTTTTCTTTTTGGAGCGGCGACCTTTCTTCTCTTAAAAAAAATCATTTTATTGGGGCTCATATGTGATATCAATGATGTTGCATTGTTTTGGGGTCACCTTTCTTGGGAGTGGGTACGAAAAAGAATCTATTCCAGTATGTTGGCTAGATAGCTGTCTTCCTAACTTCCTGAAACATTTCAATTGCATTCTGACATTCCTGAAGCCTGGTTTTCTGCCAATGCTTTCAGTGCAGCTTGGGTTTGCTCCCTCAGTATCCCTGGTTCGTAATTATATTCTGCCACCTGAAATGGTTGAATGTTGACAATTCTTCCTCGGACAGTGACTCTGTGTACTCCTTTAATCTCTTGCTCCTACCTGCATTGTTCAATATTCTGCTCATAGATTCCTTCACTACTGCTACCATTTGAAATCAATAATAAACAAACAACTTGTCAGTTTGACAGAGTTGTTTTGCTATAGTGGTGGTGATTTACATCAAATATAGATTTACATTCGTTTCTCCTGATTGGAGTTGGTAATGGAATAAAAAACAGGTTAGATGTAAACACACATACCCAATAATAACTAAGAAACAAATCTTGATAGGTCTGGAAGAATTAGAGGAGTACAGGAAGTTGGATGACAATCTCAGAGAAAAAGATGGGACAACAAGCAATATGAAAGATAAACAGAAAGATTCTGCTGAATGATATGCACAGTAAGGGGAAAAGATATAACATAAGACAAAAGACTCAGATTATTAGACCTCAGAGTATAGTGACCTCAGAGAAAGAGGTCATTAACAGAGAAGAAACACAGGAAGAAGTGTGTATATCGAGTATAGGTGCGTTTCCTTCAAAATACACAGGACATGGGCTGAGCCCCGGTGGCGTAGTGGTTGTACGCGAGACTGCGGCCCACTGGGATGGAGGTTTGATTCCAGCTCCATGGAGCAAAGGTTGGGCCTCCTACTCCCACCACCTGAGGGCAGTGATTACCCCCCAGCCCCCCAAAAAAATACGCAGGACATGATGGAGAATTTCAACACACATTTGGGAAAGTAGGTCTGCAAAGTATGAATAGGTAATAGTGGTAGAGATATATGGGAGTCTACTATCTATACAGAGGGAATACCTGATGTTGGGAATGAATGACCATCATCATATAAAGCAAACTTTAAAGAGTACAACCTGCCTATCCATGAGTGGACAGGAGAAAGACATCAAAATGACACAGAGCTGCATTTAGAAGGTCAGAAGAGAACCATGAAAGCATAGAAAATATTTCAGAAGAGCTTCTCTTTTTTTTTTCTCTCCATCCCAGTGGGCCGCAGCCCCGCGCACAACCACTACGCCACCAGGGCTCAGCCCTTCAGAAGAGCTTCTAGATCAAGCACATGGTCAACAATATACTCAAATACTGAGGAGAGTTAAAGTAAATAAGAGGCCTTTATGATTAAAGACAGGGAAACTATCAGTAAATGCTAAGAGTTATCAGTTCATGAATAAAAGCAGGGACTGTGATATTATAGAAGCAAAAACTGGAAAGCTTTAAGTATAAGGTAGAAAATAAAAGTTGAGTGTAACTTCAGGTCAAGGAGAAGGAACAGGAAAGGGTTTATAAAGTAAAGGTAAGCAAAAGAGGTTATTTAATAAAAGAATATATCAAGAGAACAAAAAATGGCAATAAGGACATACAATTAATGACATAAGCAGAAAAATATTTTAAAACTTTAATAATAAAAATAGTCTAATTTTGTGAAGGAAGGAAGAAAAAACAAAATGGAGGCTAGGAAGAATCTACTTTCCTGGTTAAGTAAGCACAGTAACAAGTATGAAATCAAAGTTAAAGTAAACTAACCTAAGATACATGGGACAAAAGTACGTCAGACTCAGTGCTATAGAAACACAGAAACACAGTGCTATTACCTACATGGGGAAATTCTAAAGACATGTAAGCAAAGATAATAAAAAAGGTCACTGGTCAGCACTGAGAGCAAACAAAAGATAGACTATACATTTTTCTTGAGTTTACCTGGACTAGGGTCAATGTTTGCCAAGAGCTCCAAATGGGGTCTCAGTCGATTCAAGTTTGCTGGGTCTCCAGTCCGCTGGAGAGCAATCGTTAGTTCCTGAACACTTTGTGCAAAAGAGGCTGGGGTCTGCAACTTAAAAAAAGGTAAATATTAACTTTCCTAAAGGCCATGTAATCTTTTTTTGTTTGTTTGTTTTTGTTTTTTGGGCATCACTGCCCTCTGGTGGTGGGAGTAGGAGGCCCAGCCTTTGCTCTGTGGAGCTGGAATTGAACCTCTATCCCAGTGGGCCGCAGTCCCGCGCACAACCACTACGCCACTAGGGCTCAGCCCCAAAGGCCATGTAATCTTTTTTTTTTTTAAGGCCATGTAATCTTTTTGAAATAAAAGACTAAATACCATAATCACTTTTAGTTAACTACATTTCAGTTTTTTTTTTACATTTGTTTTTTATCCTCTCACATACTATGCTTTGGCCAGTCTGAATTACATACTCTAAGAATAAACCCTGACATTCTCAGCCATGGTTTGGCATGGTGTAGCTACTCTTCTCCCTCTGCTGTCAGTCCTTTTGACTCATGTAGAAGTTGATGCCCCTTAAGTTCTCAAATATCTCATTTGACATGTTTTTTTTTCAACTCCTTAGTTTAGAATTCCTCTTTCTGTCCTACACTTTGACAGCACGAAGTTACACTGACCCTTCAGGTCCTTTCAAATAATTTAAATTTATAAATACAGAAACCATGCTAAAAAAAAAAAAAAAAAAAAGAAACCATGTTATACAATAGCAAGAAAAGTTGAACTACATTCAGCCAAAATGACTTTGAATTCAATTTCTGTTACAGATCATGATACTGGATAATAACCTTAAAAGATCTGTTTAGGCTGAGCCCCGGTGGTGTAAGCGGTTGAGTGCGTGACTGCGGCCTGCGGGCTTGGCGGTTCAAATCCAGTGGTGGCTCTCAGGAGCAGCGCTGGGTAGCTCCCATGACTACCAGAGGGCAGTGATGCCCCAAAACAAAAGATCTGTTTAGAGGGAGGCTGAGCCCCAGTGGTGTAAGTGCTTGAGTGCGGGACTGCGGCCTGCGGGCTTGGCGGTTCAAATCCAGTGGCAACTCTCGTAGCTCCCACGACCACCAAAGGGCAGTGATGCCAAAAAAAAAAAAATCTGTTTAGGAATAATACAATATTGGTTGGGAATTCTTAGAAACTATTAAGCTAAATATTTCTCCAGTGCTTAGTATCACAGGCACTGGCATTACTCTCCTATGATGACCTTTCATAGAGAAGAATAATTTATTTTTTAACCATATATTGTATGTAGTATAGTCTTGATTCTATAACAGTAGCCAAAGGTTTCTACCTGGAAATACTTAGCTCTCTAACATAGAGGAGAATTCCCTCCACCCAGAAAAGGCATCTGTGAAGGGTGAGGAAATATGACTCAAAATGTTTGATAAAAAATGGAAATGAAAGTAATAAAAAATAAAAAACAAAAGACAATGGAATTTTACCACAAACATTTTGGAGCCTCCATGTTTAAGTCACTTACACAACAGTTTATCAGTTTGCTGTACAAAAAAGCCTACTGACACTAAATGCAAAATATTTGTTCTTGTTATGAGGAAATTATCAATGGATAAATATCTATGGTCCAATTCAAGTAAGAAAGACAATCTACTTTGGAACCTTGATAAAAGCAAGTCAAATTTTTCTTAGAAAATACTTTTAAAAAGTATTATTAGTATTTCAATGAGTTATCAATAAACTATGTAAGTAAGCTAGGAGAGTTTCAGGTAAAGTTTGGTTACAGGTACATATGAAAGACAGGACAGAGCAAACAACATACACTTACACGTAGCACCAGGAAGTCATAGACTACGCTTCCCCATTATCTTTACACACCAATCTTCTATTCTTTCAAAGAATTCTACTTTTTGGGTTTTTTGAGGTTGAAATCACACCTCTTTATTAATGGATAATAGTAACAGTATATGACTACATCCCAATTTGTTTACCATTAATCAGTTCACTGGCATTTTGGGTTGTATCCATTTTGGGGCTACTGTCAATAATGCTGCTATGACCATCCACATAAATTTTGTGTGGATTTCTTTGAATTTCTCCTTGTCTTATGCATAAGAATGGAATTATAAGGTTGTAGAATATGACTCTTTTTAATTAAATACTTTTATTGGGGCTCTTGCATCTCTTATCACAATCCACATATTCATCCATTGTGTCCAGCACATTTGTATATGCTACCATAATCATTTTCAAAGCAGTTTCTACTTGAGCCCTTGATATCAACTCATTTTTTCCCCAGAATTCAACTTTTGAGAACTGAAAGTGTCTGAGTAGTCTGTTAAGAGATTAGGGTTTAAAAATATTAATTCTACAGCCAGTTTCAAATCCACACACCTGTCTTAATTAGTCATGTGACTATGCAAAACAAACTTCTTGAGCCTCTCTACATGCAGAATAACATATGGCTGCTGGGGGAACTGATTGATGCAGTTTTCATCAGGTTGACTCCAACTCACAGCAAACTTATGTATAAACAGAGGAACATGTTGCTTCATCCTGTGCCATTTTCATGATCATTGCTATGTTTGATTACATTGCTGTAGCTATTGTGGCAATCCACCATATTAAGAATTTCCTTAATTTTTGCTGATACTGTTTACATTAGCAAACATGATGTTCAATTCCAGCAATTGTTCATATTAAAAAAAATACTTTTATTGAGGACTCTACTATCTCTTATTGCAATCCATACATTCCTCCAGTGTCAAGCACATTTGCATATATGGCACCATTATTTTCAAAGTATTCTCTTCCCACTTGAGCTCCTCCCTCCCTTGCAAACCATTAATAAGTTGTAGATTATTTTTTCCGTATCTTACATCTTCCTCCGTCATCCCTCACCCACTTACTTTTCCATTATTCATCCCTCTGGAAGGGGGTTCCAGATTGATCCCTGTGATCGGTTTCCCCCTTTCTCCCCTCAGCTTCCCCTAATCCTCCTGGTACCTCTACTCTCCTTGTTGGCCCTGAGGGGTTTATCTATCTTGGATTCCGTGTTTCAAGCTCTTATTTGTAGCAATGTACATGGTCTGGTCTAATCCAACTTGTGAAGTAGAATTAAGGTCATGATAGTGGGGTGAAGGAAACACCAAAGAACTAGAGGAAAGTTGTTTTTCATCGGTGCTATACTATACCCTGACTGGCTCATCCCTTCCTTGTAACTCCTCACAGAGGGTTCAATTGTCTACAGAAGGGCATTGGGTCTCTACTACATGCCCCTCTCCGCCTTTCAGTGAGTATAGTTTTATTCTGGATCTTAGATCTGAGAGATGATGGCAACAAACGTAAAGATATGCTGGACACAATAGGCATACAGATGGATTGTGGTAAGAGTTATATGAGCCCCCAATAAAATGATTTTTAAAAAATGAGGAGCTGATACCAAGGGCTCAAGAAGAAAGAAAATATTTTCAAAATGAAAATGGTAACATATATACAAATGTGCTTTCATACAATGGATGGACTTATAGATTATGAAAAAAAGCTGTAAGAGCCCATAATAAAATGATTTAAAGAAAAAGATTTGCAGCCTCCAAACCCTATGTGGCAGTTGAACTCTAACAAAAAACAGCTACAATATTACTCCAGTTTCAAGAGATTTAAATGCAGCATTTAAGAGTCACACACAGACACATTTTATACACACACACACACACACACATATATAGGAGCTTATCCTAAAATTCACATCTGATGCCTACTCAAATGTTCTTTTTTCTACTCAAATGTTCTTATCATCATAGAAAACAGTAAAATTGAAATAAGGGCATTAAAAATTTGATTAAACTTGAAATGTTGGTAACTTTATTATTAAGTGAAGCTTTTTCTGGCTGATAATTTTAAGATATGCTGTTATATAAGTCCTCCATTATATGGCTGCTATAAAGCAAATAAAAGATAATGATCAAAGCTCAGAAAAAATTTAAAAGGAGACAATAAAAGAACTCTCAAAAAAAAAACTTCTAAAGAAATGTGGGAGGGCTCTGGATATTTAAACAACACAAATCAAATCTTTATGTGAATAAAATATATTATCATGGGACTAGCTATAAAATAGTTAGGAGCCCTAGTGATACAATGGGTGCCATGTTTCATGTTGGACTGTTTAACTGCAAGGTCAAGAGTTGAAAACCCACTAGCCATTCCATGGGACAAAGATAAGGTTTAAGTAGTTACAGTGCTGAAAACCCACTGGGGAAGTTCTACCCAGTCCTATAAGATCACAATGAGTCAGAATTACACAATGGTAGAGAATAAGTGAGTTAAACATGACATGTTTATAGAAAATACAATTTCCAAAAGACCGACATATACTATTAACTGAATGTATAAATGTTAAATAAGTGAACCATTTCTGAATGATCAATATAGAACAAAAAGGCTCTACCTTGTCAATAATTGACTGCATATGAGATTTATGAGACTGGTCTCCATACAGCAAAGAGGACCACTGGTCTGGTGCAATTCTTAAACCAGCCTCCATAGCAATTTGCACTATCTGGGAGTCATGTTCTCGTCGGAGAGCCTCATAGGTTCTAAATTCTTCTTTAAGTTGCATTAAAGAAGAGTCTTCATCACGTTTGGTGACCTAATGAGACACATGAAATCACATTAAGTCAGGTTAAAAGAAAATTATACTTTATCTACAAACACAGGTTAAAAAGATTGATTTTTTTTTGGGGTGGGGGGTGGGGGGAGCATCACTGCTCTCCGGTGGTGGGAGTAAGAGACCCAGCCCCACTGCTGGAATTGAACCTCCGTCCCAGTGGGCCGCAGTCCCGCGCACAACCATGACGGCACCGGGGCTCAGCCCTGATTTTTAATATAACAAAAATTATTTTAACGAGATTAAAATGGAATCTATCACATTGGCTGTAACATTTACTTCTTTATAGCTGTTCAAATATTCTGTACAAGTTTCACAAAAAGAACTGAGTAAATGAAAATATGCTAAGATAAAATTTAAAAGACTACACAGACATGAAAACAGTTGCAGGCATATTCATATACACGCATCTGCAAATATACAGGCATTGTAAAATATGCATATATAAATTTTTTAAAGAAATGTTAATTATCCTGGAAAGCAGCTTGTGTTTCTTCATCATAACTGAGAATTATTATTCTTGAGCTTGCTTGGTAATGAATTAGATGGTATGAATAAGTGAAAGGATTACAGAAGCAAAATCTACTGCCATCAAGTTGATTTCTAATAGCAACCCATAAGACAGGATAGAACTACCCTATGTTTTTCCAAGGGTGTCAATTTTACAGAAGCAGTGTGCCACCATCTTTTCCTGCAGAATTGCTGGTGGGTTTGATTGACCCTTTGGTTACAGTCTAGTGCTTTAGCCACTGTGCCATCAGGGTTTATTTCAAGTATGGTTCTAGAGAAGACTAATCGATATTTTGGCTTCATTCTCCATGGAGTTTTATGAGCTAAGCCAGCATTAAAAATAAACTATGAAATGCTCATTATTATGAGAATAATGATAAATTTTAATGACATTTTCTTTTCTTTTTTTTTTTTTGTTTGTTTTTTAGGCATCACTGCCCTCAGGTGGTGGGAGTAGGAGGCCCAGCCTTTGCTCCTGGGAGCCGGAATTGAACCTCCGTCCCAGTGGGCCGCAGTTCCGTGCACAACCACTACGCCACCGGGGCTCAGCTTTAATGACATTTTCTAATAAAATAGAAATCTGAGCATTTAGTCTGTACCAATCAGTTTGAGATGACTTACATCAAACCATTTAGTTCTTTCAACTAGTTAAGATACGTACTTTGTTAAGGTATGTAAGAAAACATTTAGTTTGTCTTTTTAAAAAATTATTATTATTATTTTTAGTTTGTCTTTATACCTCAATAAACAAAAAGATTCACGGGGGGGAAAAAAGACACATACTTATTTTTAAATCCCTTCCTGGAAAAAACTGGCACTTCTTTGAATGGTACACCAAAATGTCAGTTTTTACATTCTTGGGCTCAAATCATCTATCTTTTCAATGTTTTTGAGTTTTGATAACAAAAAGAAGTTTGATGTTGATCAATAAGAGATAGAAGGATAAAGTTTCTTAAGGAAATTCTGATAGGCAGTTTTTACTATACTTAAAGAATGAGCAGGTAATATCATAAGAAAACAAAACCTCAGAGTTAGTTTCCTGCCTTTTGCTCACCAATGGAGCTTTCAATTTTCTTGAAACATTTTAATGTTCTATTCTATTAAAATCATCCTTTGGGATTATCCAAAATCAGTACCTCTGATCTGCTGAGTTGACCAGAATCTTGAATTTAACTGGTCTAAAATGTTCCTCCCGAAGTCACTGTTCTGATAGGGACTTTTTTCTAAAGGTATCCGAGTGAGACTAAGATTAGTGTAATGCTAAGAGAATTTTGCCTGCACTTATTTGCTGACCACACTAATTCTTGACTTTCTTTATGGCAGGTATAAATTAACATGTTTAGAGACAAACTACCCTGTTTTGTGAAAAATTGACTATGGGCTATGTCAGAAGGAAGACTTGACTTTAGAATATATGATAAATAATAAATGAGAGATGGTGAGCACCAATGTTTGAAGCAGTACTAATTAAATTTAGAATAATAAAAGAGTATGTCGGGGCTGAGCCCCGGTGGCGTAGTGGTTGTGCGGACTGCGGCCCACTGGAACGGAGGTTCAATTCCAGCAGTGGGGCTGAGCCTCCTACTCCTACCACCGGAGAGCAGTGATTGCCCCCCCCTCCCCCCCCCCCCAAAAAAAGAGTATGTCTACAACTACTACACAGGCAGCAAAGTGAAACTGCAACTTAAGCTCTACCACTGAATATATGGGGAGTTACATTAAGAATAAATAACCAAATAAAACCTATTGTACTTTATTAAGAGTTCTTCAGGCCAATTCTACTCATAATTTTGATGGAAAACTAAGACAATTTAGTCTATTCAAAGACAATTATCTCCCAGTAAAGGTGTGATCTGTTATTCAATTATCGACACTCAAAATCCAATACAACAGAACTACAATAGAACACCATCTATGTTTTTCATTTTAAAAATAGAATGAAAACTAGCAAAAAATTTCCGAAAAGATACCAGCAACTTTACTAAATTCAGAGTTTAACTCTCTAAATTGGGGACAGGACAATATTTCCTTTCAAACTGATAGTTAATGTAGATCCATACCTTGAAGCAGGAGGCTCTATAAAGGAGTTGGACAACATGCCCAATGCTAGTTTTAGAAGCTTGAGGGAACCGAGGCTCCAGCCTTTGCACCACAAAGAGAACCAAAACTTTTCTTGACAAAGCAGATCCATCTTCTAAGGCCAACAGAACCAACTTTAGAGCTTCTTCCTGCATTGCTAGAAAAATGTTAGGTAAAAAATAAAAATTTACCACATGTAGAATTATGAAAAGCCCTTTTATTGAAAGAGCAATATATAATAGTTTCTGCAGGCATCACTCAATTAATGGGTAACGAAATGACAGGTACTCATTGTGATAACTATTTGGGGGATAATTTTATATTACATTCTACATATTTTGAAAAAACCAAAAACATTATTAATAAATTTTAGATTAACTTTTACAATTAAAAAAAAAAAAAAACCGAGCTGAGCCCTGGTGGCATAATGGTTGTGCACAGGACTGCGGCTCACTGGGTTGGAGGTTCAATTCCAGCTCCCAGGAGCAAAGGCTGGGTCTCCTATTCCCATCACCTGAGGGCAGTTACGCCTTAAAAAAAAACAAAAAACGAATTCTATGGAATTTCCCAAGCTATGATTGCTAAGTGGGATATTACTTGATAACAACAGAAGAGTACAGAGAACAAGTCCTTGTATATCCCTTGTCCACACAGCATACTCTCAGTATTACCTGGTCCAAGGAACTGGCAGCCTCTTGCCCTGACTGCTGCCCAAAGATTGGAAGAAAGTTGCTGAGGATTCTGGTGCTGAAGAATGAGCTCTGTAACTGTTCGTTCACCCAATGATCGAGCTGCCCTCATAGCACGAATCCTGCCTTCTTCTTCCACTAGTTGACAGTGAACCAGAGTCACCAGCTTCCTCTGCATTGGGCGACTCAGAACACTCTGAGTAGTGCTATTCAGACCCACTCCTTGAAAAAAAAGAGTTTAAAAAAGCTTATGTCTAGGTGCTATGACTGAAATGATACTTTGCTTCAAAACACATGTTGTAAATCTTAACTTGGTATGTCTATAGTCATTATTCCATTGGGGGATGGGGTGTCCTTGTTAGGTAATAAAGCAATAAAAGCATAGGGTGTTACCTTGAATCAATTCTTTTGAGATATACAAAAGAAAAATCACAAAAGCTAGCCAAAAAAAATGGGAGAACATTGATGCCAACCCAAATGGAGACTTCTAAAGAACCATGAAACAAGATGAAAAGGTCTTCCCTCAGAGCTTGAAGTTATCTCCTAGGGTCAGGATCCTAATTAATTCTTCTAGCATAGGGTGACTATGGACTGGAATCAACTCAATGGTGGTGAGTATGAGTATGAACATCTGGTATGAGCATGAGCATCTGGTGTGTGATCAGTTCTGGGTTTTACTAGAACACACAAATAATAAATAAAAGTATACAAGTCAGCAGAGGTCTAGGTAGCATTTAAAAAGGAAAAATAGAGGGTTTTTTTCCCCATAAAAGTTCTCTATTCATTACAACTGGAAGTATGCTATTGTTGATTGTAACAGAAAAACTTCAAACATGATTAGTTTAAGACCTGGATCTTGAGGTAATAATGACTCTCATATATTATAGTTGGTCTTACCTTCCTAATGAAATTGCAAACCCTTTTAGGGCAGCAGTAGCAACTCCCATGGCATACGATATAAAACTATATAGAGCAGACAATTCAAAGCTGTCAAGTGAAGAACTGTTCTGTATCTATACTTCTGCAACTCATTCAAGTAACATTTCCAATATTCCATAATCTAAATTCATCTTTATTTAATGTGTTCTGGTTTATACTAAATAAGTAAACTTTATTAGTTATAGATTACAGATTTTATAGTAACAAAAACAACTTTCATAGATGTTAATTGACCATGCATAACTGCATCAGACTTACCCCGTGCACTGCTGAGTGGTTTCAGGTACAGTGCTAATTCTTCTACACATTTCTTTGCTTCTTCATAATGCTTAGTATCTTCCACCCCACTACACAAAGTAATGGGCTGTTGCTCAGGGACCTTGAGGCCAAGTGAACAAGTCATTTTTTAATATTCATTAATTTAACAAATTATGTTATTCAATCTACTTCATGTACTAACAAAATCAATGAACTCTTTCCAAAGACTTTATGCAAACAAAAATATATATTCCACTTTTTTTGAACAGTATTACAAAATTCAAAGTGTAAAATTTAGTTGTATAACCATGACTGCAATCAATTTTGACATACTCTCATGACCCCAAAAGATAACTCAGTAGCAGTCAAACTCCCCTCCCCCCTCTATCTTCTCCCCAATGTCCTCAGCTTTAGGCAATCAATAATCACCTTCTCATGCAATTTGCCTACTCTGGATACATCATATAAACAGAATCAGACAATATGTAACCTTTTTTGATTTGACTATCCATTTAGCCCAAGATCCATCTATTATATATAGCACTGTCAGTATTTATTTTTTATCCCATTTCATTATAGGTCCCTGGGTAGCACAATCAGGTTTGTGCTCAACTACTAACCTAAAGGCTGGCAGTTCGAACACGCCTAACAGCACCACAGAACAAGCCTAGACATCTGCTTCTCTAAGTTTATAATCAAGAAAACCCTAGGGAGTTCATATAGATTCACTGTTATATCTGACTTGAAAGCAACCAGTATGGTAAGGGAATATACGCGGGGTACCCCCAAGAATGGAACTTTTTCAAAGCTATATATTGAATTTTTTTACAAAACAACTTTATCACCGTCAATGTACACTCCCCATTACACTTCATACGTTTGTCAAATCTGAGATTCCATTCTTGAAAACACTTTTTCAAGCTCATCTGTTTGAATGGCTGACAGCAAGCACCTCCCTTGTTGTTTTCTACATAGTCAAATCACTGTTTTTTCTTGTCACACTTCATTCATGGAAACAAAAAGTCACATGGAGCAAGGTCAGGTGAGTAAGGTGTGCAGGTCAAGAGAAACATGCTGATTTTTTTGCCAGAAACTGGGTCACTGAGATGGCTGTGTGAGCAGATGCATGTCATAGTGGCAAAACCAATTCCTCTGTCTGCCACAAATCAGGCTTTTCTTTTTCTTTTTTTTTTTTTTTTGGGGGGGGGGGTGGTGGGTGGTTGTGTCACACACTGTTATACAATCTTTAGAGAACCGTAACAGTCTGACCTGGTGGAACAAGCTCCAAGGTATCATCCCCTTCACATGAAGGAAAAAAAATTGTTTTGATCTTTGATTTCACTTGATGAGATTTTGGGGGAGAGGTTACTAGAGTGATGGCGTCTTCCACTAGCCTGACTGATGTTTACTTTCAGGGTCATAAGAATAGTACCATGTCTTGTCACCATTAATGACCTTAGGAAAAAAAAGTCTGGGTGGCTTCAGAGATGTTCTTTCAAAGCATGGCATGCTTCCACTCAATGTTCTTTTTCCTGGTCAATTAGAACTCGAGGCACGAGTTTCACAGTGACTCTTCTCATTCCCAAATCTTCTGTTAAAATTCACTGAACGGAGCTCAAAGATAGTATAGATGACTTCCCCATCTCTTCTATGGTCAGTTGCCAGTCTCTGAGCACAAGTTCACGAATTTTGTTGACCTTATCGTCCATTTGGGAAGTTGACAGATGTCCCAAACAAGATTTGTCATCAACTGACATTTCACCTTTTTTGAAATGAGAAAACTACTCATACACTTGAGTTTTTCTCAGAGCACTGTCCTTATAAGTTATGTTCAATATCACAGATTGTAGCATTTCTCCTGAGCAAGAAACAAAATTTGCACGCTGTTCTCTTAAATTGGCCATCACAAAATACGGCTTCCAAGCAAAAGTGCTTTTTCTAAAAAATTCACTGTGACCAGAGAGGACCTTCCCAGGTGACACCACTGGGTGCACTAACTCCGAAAGAGCTATTTTCCAGAACTTTTTTGGGGGGTGGGGGTGTTTGTGTGCCCTTGTACTACATCTTATTCATCCATTCATTAGCTAATGGCACAGTTGGGCTGTTTGTATATTTTGACTAATATGAACAATGCAACTATGAGTATCTATGGACACATTTTATGTGCCCATATTTTAAAATATTCTATTAATACATATTTTATATATCAAACAATTTAATCATTCAACCATATTGAGATTTGTGCAATCATCACCACTACTACCAATTTCAGAACATTTTCTTCCCATACTCATTGTTAATCTCGACATGTTTTTGTTTGTCTTGGGCATATTTGTAGGAATGGAATTGTTGGTTATATAGTGTAACTCTATGCCTAACTTTGTGTAACTCTATGCCTAACTTTGTGAAAAACAGCTAAGCTATTTTATTAAGTAAATGAATAATTATATTCACCCACCAACAGTTTATAGGGATTCTCTCTACATCTTTTATTATGATCTTCATTGTGGAATTCTAGTAGTGTAAATTAGTTCACTGTAATACTCTGATGATTAGTGATGTTAAAGCTATCTTTTTATGTGTTAATTGGCCTTTTGTGTATCCTTTTCATGAGAAATACCTATTCAGATCATTTGTTTTTTTAAAAAGAAATTTTATTTACAGTAAATTCCTTCTGATTGTTCACATCTTCTATTAGTATAATGTGCTATAATTAATGAACCAATATTGACACATTAATAACTCAAGTCTTGACATTATACAGATTTTCTAATGCTCAATTTACTATCCTTTTATTCTATTCCATTCTGTTCCAATCAGACTAACACAATATATTTATCCTTCATGTGTCTCTGAATTTCTTTTTTTTTGGGGGGGAGGGGCAATCACTGCCCTCTGGTGGGAGTGGGAGGCCCAGCTTTGCTACTGCTGGATTTGAACCAAGTCAGTCCGCCACAGTTCCGCATGCAACCACTACGCTACCGGGGCTCAGCCCTGAATTTCCTTGTTTTGAGGTGCCTGTTTAAAGTAGAAGAGACCTTAATGACCTGGATGAAATAAAGCTTTTAGAACATTCATTTACTGATGTGGCATGGCTCAAAATGAGATGAAACAGCTGAAAAATTCCATTAATAACGAGAACACAGAACATATAAAATATGCACTATGAAAACTAGAAGTCATCAAAAGTGAAATAGAAGACATAAAGATTGGTATTCCAGACATCAATGAGCTGGAATGGACTAGTATTAGCCACTTTCAATCAGGCAAGCATCTTCTGCTCTGCTAGGAATGACTAACTGAAGTACAACAGAACACCTCAAAATCTAGCCTAAAGCATGATACTAACAGTGATAAGGTAACAGCCATCCAAATGTCTATAAAGATCAGTTAATATGACATTATAGTGCCAAAAAACAAACAAACAAAAGGAAATCTAACTAGAATTTGCAGTCTGAAATTGATCCAATATGCAATCAAGATGCCTTGATAATTAACTGGTGGTTGTGTAATGACATCAAGAGCAACATATTGAAATATAGCAAAATGCCATGAAAAAGACAAAAAGACTAAAATGGATGCCAAAGGGGGCCGGAAACTTGTTCTTGAACAGAGTGGCTAAAGTGAAAGAAATAATCACGTAAAAGCTAGTAGACGATTTCAAAGGATACTCAAGAAGAATTATAATGAAATATGCAAAAGGCCTGAAATTTAAAAACCCATTAAAAATTTCTAAAGCTGAACAAACTGAAGAAAAAAATAAGTCTCAAGTTGCAATATTGAAGATTATTATGGGCAAGATAATGAGCAACACAGGAAGCACATGGTAACCTTATTCCTATTAATTTGAGTTACCTCACTGCTTTTATCACATGGTAGGCTCAAGATATACCAATCTATAAAGTGTGATCTATAAATATTTCAGATTACATTCAAATTTAAATAGACTGCATATAACTTTTTTGATTTAAAGTTATGTTAAAATAATTTAGAAATGTCTACTACAAACCATGCAAACATAAAAAAAACATAAAAAATTTTTAATATAACTAAAGCACACTTTTCATACTAAGATTTCATCTTGACATAACTAAATTTGCTATGACTACCCACCCATCTATCTTGCAGAAAGGTTAATGCAATGAATGCCATGAAGTATATGCAAACAATTTAAAGCAGTGGTCGGCACACTGCGGGCTTGTGAACATGCAGCTCTGAAGTAACATTAAAAACACCTGAAGGTTATTATTTCAGATCACGGTGATTTCATTTGTTTGGAAAAGCATATTTAAGGCTCTTAAGTGATTTTAAAGTTGTTAGGAGGGCCAGGATTGGCTCTTCAGTCTCAAGAGTTTGCCGATCCCTGCCTTAAAGAATTGACAACATTAAGTGACAAAGAATAACTTTCTTCAAACACATTAGAGACATGTTTAATTAGAAATGAAAGGGAAAGATAGGGATATTTCAGCAGGAACAAAATCCTCACATTTCATCTAACACATTTAATCTTGGCCAGCTAGAGTACAACAAAATAGTAACAGTATTAGCATAGTGTAGAACTTCCATGACAGCACTATACACTTGCATTCAACCCCTAATGTTTCCAACTCAACTTGGTCTGTTGGGCCTGCCAATAAAAGAGCATGTAAATCTTCATTGTAAGGCCAGTGTGTCTGGAATCAGTATCAGTTCAATAAACAAGGTAACTGAGGTCTACAAGATCCTTAATAAAATCAAATAAACAATTGATATCACTTGTGGTAGAGGGACTACTGGGATTCATTTTCTTCAGATACAAATATCCTCTGTACATTCATTAGCAGATTCATGGTATAAATTTTGCCTTCTAACCCCTTGGTATGCTACACCAATAATATTGTGAGGCATAGCGCCAAACACTCTAGTTGGGGCTTTTTCAGTTGAAAATAGCTTCCTCATTTTATAACTTGAAAAGAAAAATATTTAATCATGTCATTAAAACAAAACCCCAGGGTTGAGCCCCGGTGGCGTAGTGGTTGTACCCGGGACTGTGGCCCACTGGGACGGAGGTTCAATTCCAGCAGTGGGGCTGGGCCTCCTACTCCCACCACCAGAGAGCAGTGATGCCCCCCGCCCCCCAAAAAAAACCCCAGTTCACGTGAAAGTAATACTTCACTGATTTTTAACACTGATAAACAAGTGGTACTATTTCCTCTTTCAGGAAAATTACATTCTGCAGTAAAGGACTGTAGCTAACACAGTCTTTTGTGAACAAATGAAGAAAATTCTAACTAGGGAAATATGTCCAATAAAAGGATAAAAACATTTAGCAAGCATGGACTTTGTTTTTAGTCTATCCGAGTGTGTGTGGTACATTTTAGAAATGAAAGAAAGAATACTGATTAAACAGAATGGCAAGAGCCAAAAATGTTGTGAGAGGGTTAACAGGAAAAGAAAGAGTGACCAGAAATTTACCAATTCCAAATTGGGAAGTCTAGATGAATTTTCTGACTTTATCCTCTGGACTCTCAATGTGCAGTCACTAAGTAGTTTTAATAAGGAACACAATTCAATTTGTATGTTTTATAAATATAATTTCATTTTATTGTGAAGAATGCATCATTTGTAAGATTGCAACAGTAGAAACCAAATGGGAAACGAAAATGGCTTTTAGTAAAGAGAGAAATGGAGGTGTGGATTGGTAAGGCATAGGAATGATAGAGAAAACAGCAGCTTTGAGGGCTATTTGGGAGAAAGAATACTTAGGACTTGGTGACTGGTTCCACATGGACTTGAGAGGAAAAGTGTTAAAGCAAGCTCTTAACCTGGTCAGTGCTTTCCTTTCCACCCTATGGATCAAGAAGTTAGTTTTCATCTCTGTATACCTGCCTATATCTGACATTTTTAATAAATGCACTAAGACATAAATCCCTTCTTTAAAAAAATTATACATCCTTCATTCTCACTTACAGTTCACTCATTTATAACACCAATTATTGCTATCAACCAAAGTGAGGCACTATGACAACTTACGGTAGACCTGTTTTTCTGAAGAGTCAAGTAATACTATAATCAAAAGTTGTACCTCCATTTATATTGAAAGATATCTTATATAAAGAGAATTCATTCTATTAAAACACATCTCAGCTGGGCCCTGGCGGTGCAGTGGTTGTGTGCAAGGCTGCGGCCCACAGGATTGACAGTTCAAATCCAGCAGCAGCTCTACAGGAACAAGGCTGGGCTACTGACTGCCACCAGGGCAGTGATGTGGGAAAAACAAACAAAAACACCCAACACATCTTCTGAGGTAATTTAAAGAAAAAATGCTCTCCTATTACAGGAATTTGCTTGTACTTTAATCTATAGCTACTTTCCCACAGAACTCTCTACCAACCCTTAAGGTCACTATGTGAAACAATCCCTTTATATGGCCATACCTATTCTTGGGGGGGTGGGGTGGGGATGGAGGTGGGGTATGTCAATAACTATTCAGTGCCTACATAACTATCCTATCCTATCACGCCAAACCTCTCTGGTCCTTTAATTATAATTAAGTCCCTCTCCTTACATTTTATAAAAATTATAGCACTAAATTACATTTACAATTTAAAAACAAATGACTGAGTTGGAGCAGATCTAGATGAGGCTTTTAGTTCCTCCTGGTCTTCCAAAACAGAATAGTCTCTATACTCTGGTAAGTTTTCCCAGCAGTTACTTGTTTCCAATCCTTAAAGATAAAATTCAGAGGTCTACTTATTAAAATGAATGAACACAGAGAAAGTCTGAAGCATTTAGTAGAGACTGACACATATGTCAAGGAAGTGATGGGACCAAAACTACACAGAACTAAAACTCATGAATATAGTCCAAAGGACTAAAGGGCCACAAGAACCATAGCATCCGTTTCTTGAGCGTAAGGAACTAAATGATGCCAGGCTATCAACCTTGATTGCTCTGAATAGGACAACAATAGAATGTCCTAGACAGAGTGAGAAAAAATGCTTAGGAAAATTCAAATTGATAAAAATGTAAAAGATCACAAAAATTTTTCAAAGATCAGCCTTACTAATAGAGGCTGGTGGAACACCCTGGACTATGGCCTCTAGATACTCTTGAATCTTAGAATTGAACCTATTGCCAGAGACTACCTCACAACAAACAATAAGCAGGCCCATCCTGCAAGCATCAAAACCGTGAAGAACTTGCTCCTCAGGACATTTAACCACAGAAAACCAAACGGCAGTATTTGCCTAAAAGTAAAATTCAAAAGATATGAAAAAACAAGGAAATTGGGTGAATATATTAAGTATGAAGAGATTGATTGTTGTGATGATTGCACAAACCTTCTTTTTTTGGGGGGGGAGGGGGGCATCCCTGCTCTCCGGTGCTGGGAGTAGGAGGCCCAGCCCCACTGCTGGAATTGAACCTCGTCCCAGTGGGCCGCAGTCCCGCGCACAACCACTACCCCACCGGGGCTCAGCCCTGCACAAACCTTAACAAGACTGAAGATTACTATATATACTCGTGTATAAGCTGAGTTTTTCAGCAGACTTTTTAATGCAATTTTTGTGGTAAAATTAGGTGCCTCAGCGGATATTTGGGTTGGCTTATACTCAAGTACATATGGTGATTGCACGATATGTAAAGTATATACCAATAAAACTTAAAACATAAAAAAATCATGTTAAGTCTAAACTTTGTCTATATGAGAAAATATGTAAATAGGAAATGAGTAGAATAAAACCACATTGAGGGCTGAGCCCTGGTGGCGTAGTGGTTGTGCACGGGACTGCGGCCCACTGGGATGGAGGTTCGATTCCGGCTCCATGGAGCAAAGGCTGGGCGCCTCCTACTCCCACCACCTGAGGACAGTGATTGCCCCCCCCCCCCCAAAAAAAAAAAAACTACATTGAGTATCCAGAATTGTTTTCTCGATTATTGCATGTGCAATTAAAAAGACTAAGAAAAATGAAATAAGGCTTCAAAAAATATACATCAAATATGAATTATTTGCTTACCCTTCCTTATGTCTTGTGAATTTCTTCCTCATGTGAAAATACTTAAAAGGTTGTAAATTAGATGATTTATGTGAAAATTCTATTGATTAAATATCAAAACTACATGTACTATTTAAAGATAACAATTATGATGTTCATTCTTTTCCTACTAGCTCTAGAGAAAATGTGAACTTTTTGCTTTGTGGAATATTGGAGATTTAGACAAACCAAACAAAAACAACTTCACTGCCACCGAGCCAATGAAGTCTCACAGGAACCCTGTGGGAGAGAAGAGAACTGTCCCTGCGAGTTTCTGAGACTGTCACTCTATTGAGTTAAAGGATATTTTTTCTCATCGCAAATAAAATCTTATTACTTATTTCTTATATTTCTCCCATGATAGCTAGGATCTTACCATTGGATTATATGGATGTTACCAAACTGACTGAAAAACACTGGTCTAACATAATAATTTACTAACATAATGAGAAGATGTGCACAATATCTAACAGAATTATACCAACATAATGAAATGTCTTATGGAAGTTAAATTACTGCTCAACAAGTTGATAACACTGCCTCTACTGTGGAACACACACGATGTAATACTGATATACATATGAATTTTGAACTTGGGACTTCACTATAAGCCTCAATATAATAACAATTACATAGTTCTTATGAAGTGCCTCTGCTCAGTACTTACTCTCATGAGATCATTAAAGATATGGAAAGTGTGGTAAATAATCAGTTGGTCCCTGATATCATAGTATGTGAGGTCTTAAAGGCTTGTCTTAATACAAGCAAGTCTTGTCTTAAAACAAGTAGCCATTTGAGTGAGGTGTCAGCTAAATCCACATGAAGAAAGCACAACAGCTCTTGTGAGTCAAATATAGTATATAAATAATAACATCCAAGATCAGGAAAGGAATTACATCAAGACTCCAATTCTGAGTACTCGGATTTGCAAAAGGCTGGCGTTGACAATGAAAGCCCCAAATTCATTTGAACAGCCCCAAGCAGATTAAGCCTCTAATGATTTCCCTTAATCCACTAACTAGGGATGGGACTGACTAATCTTGGCCTCATACAGAGTACTCCAGGGATTAGATTATTGCAGTTGTAGTTAGGTTAAAATTTAACATCATCTGTTTTCCCTTTTGGCCCATTTTCGGTTCTAGTTTCTATTATCTTCTGTTTTCTCTTGGATTGAGGTTTTCTGTGTTTCAATTTGCTAAAATTGTTGGGTTTTGTCTGGTTTTTAAAAAGGAAAGCAAAGGTAAGAAGATCTGCAGCAACAGTAACCAGATTAACATATAGTAGCTTGATTAATAGTTCTATAGGGTTATGGCAAGGAAGGCTGGAGGCGGGGTAAGGAGTAAAACAATGAAGAAACACTCTAAAAGTGATTCTGGTGATGATTATACAGCGTTATCAAATATATAAATGAATGGATTGTAGGTTAATAAAATTTTATTTTCTAAAAAGTATCAACAAGCTTTTATCAGGAAGATCTCACACAAAGAAATTAAAAAGTACAAAGTCACTCATCTTACCTGAGCACCTACTAATTGCAGCAATGCTGAGTTCACAGGAAGGAGCTCAATGTCTGTATTGATAGTGGTCTGGTCAAATGGACAAGCTTTGCGGTGGAGTTTATTCAGGCACATCTTGCAGACAGTATGGCCACAGCCCAAACTGATGGGCTTTCGAATAGTTTCGTCGAAAGTCTGAGTGCAAATTGGGCAGGAGAGGAAATCCGTCCATTGTGGAGCTTGTACAGGCATTGCTTCTGGAGTTACAATTTTCTAATACACACACGCGCGCACGCACGCGCGCACACACACACACACACACACGAAAAAACTAAAGCAAAGATTCCACTGGAATCAAAAATCTCTGAAAAAAGTTTGTCTTTTTTTTTTTTTTAAATATCTTCTGTAGATACAGTCAGCACATAGTGTGAAATATAACCTGGAAAATAAAAACAGAGAAAAAATTGAAAATATCTTCCTTTTTAGATCAGGTCATAGTCCATTCTTTTTGTCATTTCACGCCCCCCCCCCAATTATTTATTTATCTATAAATCACTTTCCTGGGGCTGAGCCCTGGTGGCGTAAGTGGTTGAGTGCGTGACTGCAACCCAAGGGCTTGGCTGTTCAAATCCAGCGGCTGCTCTCAGGAGTGGCACTGGGTAGCGCCCATGTCCACCAGAGGCAATGATGCCCACAAGAAAACAAACACAAAAAAAAATATGTCTGTTTAAAAGGGCTGAGCCCCGGTGGCGTAAGTGGTTGAGTGCGGAACTGCAGCCTGCAGGCTTGGCAGTTCAAATCCAGTGGCAGCTGGGTAGCGCTCACGACCACCAGAGGCAGTGATGCCCACAAAAAAAAAAAAAAAA